>JAAGNO010002636.1:0-14502 GCA_033439905.1 Ceryle rudis | reverse complement strand
CATAAAAAGCCACATTAGGCATAGGATGGAAAAGAGATCTTAATAAAAAAGGGGCCTGTACCTAGTGTTGCTCCCAGAAGAAGGATCACGCTGAAAAAATTACAAGGCATTTGGAGAAAATGGAAGAAACCCATGCATGTCTCACGGGGTTTTTTTTTTGTGAACTGAAAGAGAAAGATGCAAATAATAAAAAAAAATTCTCTTCAGCAAACAGAATATTTTGATCTGATGTTGGACATTTGTTGATGCTTTCAAGTTGATGCTTTCAAAATCAGCTACGGAAAAATATAAATGAAAAATCTGTTAAAACAGACACTTAGTAAGCATCAGAATGGAAGATTTAGATGCTTTTCAGATTTTTGTTTTGCGTGAACTATTTAGTGATACCACAATGATACTCTGAGATACTTTATTACCACTAAAATGGTATTTTTCTGAAAACAATTTGTTTTGAATCTGTCCAGCTTTAAATGCAAATGCAGATGAATATTTTAGACAGTGGTAGTAGTTGGTCTAAAAGCTATGTGGTTGCATGGGATGCTTACAGGCTCAGTCCTCCAGATTGAGACCCATAATCACGCTATCTGCATCTTTCATTAGCCAAAATTCTCTTCCCATATACACTTGTTATGTGTCAGGGTCTAAAATTTAACCTCTGCTCAGGTAATCACTGACCTTGTCATGTCATGACCATGTCACCTCATGACATGCAACTCTTCCTTCTTATGGCAAGAGTCTGTTCACTCCTCTTGCTGTGCTGCCTTGTGTCCTCCTGTAAAGCGGAAGAAAAGCTCCTACTGGCACTGATTGTCAGAATGACTGTCTGATATCTTTAATAATCTCCAACCCTTGTAGGAACCAGTTTGCACTTTCTGGGTCTTCATGGGGCAGATTTTGCTCTTCCAGTGCTTGATGGTGCATCCATGCAGTGCAGTGCAGCTGTCTCTGAGCTGAAGCTACTCCTTTCACCTCCAGTAGTGGTGCAGCCACTGTCAGCTCTTAGGCCTGCACCCGCTGTTTTCCTGTGTGCTCTGTGGTCTTCTAACATTGTTTCAGTGACCTACCTGCATCCTGAGAGACTGACTACACAGGATTTGGGGAACACTGCAGTGCTCTGCTAGTTCTTAGCGAAAAACACAAACCTTTCTCTTGAAAAGGCTACACCACAGATACACTCCTGTGGTTATGTACTGTCCCTGCCATTCAGGAATACTGAAATTATGAATTTGAAATAATTCATAATTTAATTGAAATAATGAAATTAGTATTTTGCTCCTTCCTTCCTTCCTTCCTTCCTTCCTTCCTTCCTTCCTTCCTTCCTTCCTTCCTTCCTTCCTTCCTTCCTTCCTTCTAGTACTTCAGGTGAGAATTCGCCCTTCACTGAAGTGGATTTATATATCTGTTCTCAAAAGGTTTTTGTTTTACTGGGATTTATGTACAGTGCTTCAGTGTTATTTGTGGTTTATTCTCATCACTTTGTCTTTCAGCAGAAATAGTCTGTACTGTAGCAATCATATTATCCAGACTTACATGGAATATTCACACATCTGTGATTTAACCCACATCTGTGCTA
The DNA here is from genome assembly GCA_033439905.1 of Ceryle rudis. Taxonomy (NCBI): domain Eukaryota; kingdom Metazoa; phylum Chordata; class Aves; order Coraciiformes; family Cerylidae; genus Ceryle; species Ceryle rudis. Next base: position 12,929 of record JAAGNO010002636.1, on the reverse strand, counting down.
TTTCATAGCATAAAGGAGACAATGAGTAGGATTCAGCTCTTGGATTAAGGTGGTTTTAACAACCAATAGGAGGCTGGTCATTACAGTTAGTGGAGCACAGAGAGTATATCAGCAGACCTAGTACAGGGATCTTCTTTAAGGTGAGCTTTCTACTCTCAGTGAAGTGGATGGATTGATCTCTAGTGATAGTAGCAGGAGCTTACATGCTGAGTGCACAGCCAGCCAGCCACAAGTAGATCTGCATTTGAGTGTCTCAATCTGCAAACTGAACCCTGTGTTTTACTCTGCTAGAGCTTCTTCCCAAGACTTTGCTTTTCCCCTGCCAGGCTAACCTCCAGGTGGATTTGCTGAAACTGCTGTGTTATTTTATCCAATAAAGGCCTGCTCCATCATCTCTAATGAAAGAATGTGTCTGCCTTATGATACTGCTAGATCAGTGGAGAGACAAACACCTCCAAAACCCAGTTCAGATCTTTGGTGTCTGAATCACCCTCTGAAGGGCTGTCTCCTCTGCTGTCTGTGCAGGGAGCTTAAGAAGCAGCTCTCTGAGGCCTTTGAGCACAGTGCCAACAGATAGAATATGAATGTGCACCACAGACTTTTTGGAAATATGCCTGTCTGGTCAGCACACTCCAGGAGAAATAGGAGCATAAACCAGGTTGAATTCAAAGGGTGTCTAACCAATTTGACTTCATAGTCCATTCTGCTGTGAGTCTCTCCTGCTAGGTCAAGTGTTTTTATTCCTGAGGGGAGGAGGGATTCATTCTTAATATGGCTGCACCTCAACTTAGTACCAGGTTATTGACATTACTTAGCTAAGAACAAAGACAATTCTGTGAATTCAAAGGATAGGACAAATCTCTGATGGACCAAGCAAGTTTACTTCCTTTTCAGCTAGAATTCTAGGAATAAGCTTCCCCCTCTTGAAAAACAAACAAACAAACAAAACCAGCAAAACCAAAACCAACAAACAAACAAAAAACAGGTGAAAATCTTATTTGGGTTCTGATATGTTTAAAGTAATGTCAGTATTTGAATCTCAACTTTCTTCAAAATAAGGAAGCCATTTCCCCTGCCTGGCCCCAGTGTACAGAATGACCTGTGAAAATATTTCCACAATCCAGAGAGAAAGCAGCAGTAATAGCTGGTACATGAGATTCTTTACTGATCCTTTGAATGGTCTCTATGTGGCCCTGATAAATTTGAGGTAAGCAATGTCTGCACCAGCATGCTGATTTGGCATCAGCTTGCTGCCAAGTAGAGTTCTCTGAAGTTAGTGTTACCACGGGGGTACATGTTTACCAAGTCCTTACCCTGCAGGCTGGTCAAATGCTGAGAAAGGTAGGAAGCACTTTTAAAAGGAGATGACTGTTCTGGAAATAGGATGTATACTGGGTACTTGAAGCACAGAAAGCAGTACATTTGTTTCCCATATACTGCGTGCCTGAGGGCATTTGACAGTAAGAAAAAGCACTTGGGGAGCTGTCTAGGATACTCTCAGAGCATTGTTTTCATAGATTAGTAAAACCCTTTTCTTCTAGAGAGCTTATCTACATCAACAGCTTTTCTTCCCTTTTAAAATATTTTGGAAATTGGTTTGTTTTTGGTTTTGTTTTTCTTTTTTTCCAGTAGAACAACAAAAACCTAATTGCAGAAACAATCAGGGCATGATAGAAAAAAAAAAAAAAAGCCACAAAAGAAAGATGGTCCTATTGAGAATACAGAGAGCTAATTTCAGGCAGTGTAAAGGAAAGGTGAGAGTAAATAGAAAAGAAAATGGAGTCTTGCTAAAAAAAAAAAAAAAAATTCTACTGTGCCAGTCAAAGAAGTGTTGGATATAAGCAGAACATAAAGCTATAGTGCCTTGTGCATTGTACAGTTATGTGTAATGGCAGTGGATATTATGCTTTACAGATATTTCAGTGAAATGTTTTCCTTTGTAGAAACAGTAGAGGCTGTAATGTCAAATATTTCCAATACAGAAATTGAAATGGTGCTGTCCTTGGTTCAGCCTGCATGTCTGTAATGTTAGTAAAATCCTAGCCTAAAGAAAGAAGTGTCCACAAAATTATTCTTCCCTCCACATTTTCCTCCAAGGCTTCTCAAGTCTCTCTCCTAGGAAAAAAAAAGTCAATACAGTAGTTTTTCTGCATTGAGGCCATGTCCTGTGCATGACATATCAATGGAGGAAAGGATGTTCAGGTAAAGGGACACCAATATGATCATTTGGACCTGTGACTGATGTCCTTCTCACATTACTTTGCCTTTGGGTTGGTCATAGGCATAGGTGAGTACTGTCAGATTGTATGTCTCAATAGTAGATACCTTGGAAACAGATTTAACAGCAAAGCTTCTCCTTGTTTAGATAACTTCATGAAGCAGGGCCAGGGCATGCTCCTGCTCTACACCATGAAGAACCCCTCCTTCCCAGAATATGTCTTCAGTAGTGAGAGTGGCATCATGTGCCTGGACTTCCATAATGAACACCCCTACCTTGTGGCTGTGGGCTTCTATGATGGCAATGTGGCCATCTACAACCTGAAGAAAGCAACCTCCCAGCCCAGCTACAAAAGTAGTGCTAAGTCAGGAAAGCACACAGAGCCAGTGTGGCAGGTAAGAGTGCTTTTCCTTTCCTCTAATTGAGCTTTTAGTTGGTCTGGGTTTGGGCATGGAGGGAAAAGTGTTGAATGTGGAAAGGTGTTGGCAATTCCAGATTGATTATTAAGTTGTACTTCAAGATAATTTTGAAAATATGCAGAAAGGCAAAGCAATTGTATGAATCCTAGGTCCTCAATGGAAGTGAAATATGTGAGCAAAAGTTTGCTCTAAACAATTATTTCTCCTTAGTTTTCATTATTATAAATAATTCTTTGGGGAGGAACTGATCTCTGCATATACCAGCATGTAATGCTATTTATGTTCCAAATAAAAAATCACAGGGCAGCAAGTGATAAGCAGTGTGTAAAATGCAATCAGTTCTAAAAGAAAGTTGTGTTGAGCACAATAAACCCAGGGGCAGCTGCCTGTGGAATTGCCTGCCACTGGGATTCAAGTATTCCAGTGAATTAAGAATTGTGATATGCAGGTAATGCTTGTAAAGCAACAGCACTCTGGCATCTGTCACAAAGAATCACCGGATGGATGCTATTGTGAAGGACTGGGGTGACTATGTTGCTACATCCAGCTAAGTCTATAGCTATGTCTACAGTGTAATTTAAGAATGGAGCACTGGAAGGTTTATGCACTTCTGATCTCATTTATAGCAGTAAAGTGTGCCAGGACATATTTCAACGTGGTCTGTATAAGCCTGTTGAGGTGCAGGTGTGTGCATTTGATTTGCTTAGCCTGGGCTACAGGTGTTGCTGCCGTTAACTATTGCTATTATCTGATTTATATTCACATGTGTTGTGTGATGCAGTTATACCTCTGGGCACGTTGTTGATGTTCCTTGTACTTTGGCACAAGCCATGCATGGATTTTCCCTCAGCCATGGCTCCTTGTTATTGCATCTTCCAAGAAAAGTCCAAGAAATCAAGAGATCCTGATGGGACTGCAGATGAATGTGGAATATGCCAAGAGTGAGACTGGTGATTGCTATAAACAGAGAAGTTATGCAAATGTAACATTTCAGAGAAGACCTGAATTTTATATTTGCTGCTTGTCTGTCCAAACCTTTTAGTCTAGCAAACATTTTTAGCTCTTCTTACAGGTTAACATGGTACCATAGCCACGAGTTGTTATCAAAATATAATGTGTCAGGCTCACACACACATGCGTGCTTGTGCACATACACAAAGAACTTCAAGCTTCTCACTTTGACATTTAGTCTTCCAGTAAAAAAGCCTGACAAAATAGTGAGTCCTATGTGCATCTTTTTATGGCCTTGCTGCAGCACACTATGTGAGGTCAACAGTTATTACTGCACACTATAGACATCAGAATACCAGATCATTTGTGCCCCAGATGGTACTGGGAAGGACAGAGTATGCTCCAGTGGCGCTATTAGTAGCCTCATACCCGCAGAAGCAGGTATGTTCAGCAGTAGAAACAGCTTGTATGGGGCTTTTAGGAGTAGGTTTTTGTGTACTATTAGGCAGCAATGTGGGAAAAAAATCATTAGGCACTCTAAAGGCATAGCTCTGAAAACAAGAGAATCTACCTCATGGGTATGAGTAGATGTAGGTATGAGTAGACTCTTATTTCATGCTTGTTTGTCTTATTTCTAAAGGCTGAGTGCTGAGAATCATTATTCTTAGTTTTCTTCTGCAATAAAGTACTAGTATTTTTAGTAAACTTTACAGTTTTGGACTTGTTACAAAACAAGTGAACAAGGCTGATTGCACAGCAATCAGAAGAGCTTGTACCTCTTTTGGTAAGGTCTGAACTGTAGGCATTTGTCAATATCAGCCAAAAGCTTTAGAAAAGGTTTTATCTTCATTTGACAGGAGGAAAAATTACATGAAGGACTGTTAGGCTGAGACACTGAGTTGTTATTCCTCATTCAGCATTAAATGATTCTAGAAAGTGATGCCTTGTTTCTCATAATTTGTGCAAAGGTTCTCTGTTCTCCCCCACCAACACCCAAACTAGTCCGAAGCCTGGTCTTTTTTTTGACCACCCTTTGCAGTCCTCGTTTTCGTAGAGACAGCAAGTATGTGACTTTGAAGACCAATTAGAAACATAACAAAGTTCTCCCAAACAATTAGGAGCCTTTGTTCTCTGGACTGCCTGGTTCCTTCCTTTTGAAACAATGCAGCCCTTCCACAATGGAAGCAAAATGGGAAGTGAGTAAAGCAGTGTGACAGCTCTTTTCTTGGCCTTTTCATCTTCAGTGACTTAGTAGTATCTCAGTAAGTTTGCATAATACAAAGATGCTGTAACGTAGCTCATTATTAAGAGCAAACCAGAATAATATAAATTTTCTGTTATCTAAGAATGAGTTTGTCTGAGTGATACCTCTCACCATATTTTTGAAGTGTGTAGCAATGGCTTCTTACAGATTTGGCAATTGTCTTCCTGTTTTAAGTACTACTGCAATGTTAATAATAGAAAATTCTGTCTTGTTTTCAATTACACATTTCTAATTCCTCACTACCAATAGATTAAGATTCAAAGCCAAAAAGGAATAAAACCATCCATAAACTTGTGAATGTATATCCATGCAGTACAATGTGGCTAATACACCACCAAAACCTTAGGTCTTACAGGAACATATGGCTAGAATTAAGGCCTCTGGTTTTGGCTGTGAAGACCAGCGTAACAAGAGTAAGCTTCTGGGAAACTGTGTCAAACCTGTCACATTCTGCTGGGCAAAATCCTATGTCGGGTTAAGCTAAAACCCCCTTTAATCAAAACATTGCTCTGAATAGTCAGCAAAATTCTCATACTTCCATCATCTCCAGCACTGAGTACTCCTAGAAAAAAAGTCCTTGAACAGGATTATCTGTTTGAGCCAATGGCTTAATCCCAGGTCCTGGCTTTGGATGCCAAGGATAGTGGCCATCTTGACTAGGCTTTGTCACCTAGAGTCCATGAGAGCAGTCTTCTCTGGGGAGAAGTGACATCCTGATAGGTGGGGCTCTCAGCATAGACCCTCTCCCTTTCCCAGCCTTTGAGGTTTGTTCTTGCTTTCTCCCTTCTTTTTAAAAAAGAGGGTGATTAACGTTTATTTACATCTGAGAAGAGTGATTTTTTTCTCACCTTTCATCACTGGGATATACCAAATATTTTAGAATTGAAGCATTTGGAAGCTGGAGCAGTTCAGAAATAGAGACTGATAACTCAAACTATCTGCTGTGTCAATGTTTGTTTCTGCTGTTCGATCTCTCTCCTAAAACACATCTTCTTCAACAGATTTGTTTCCACTGAGTGCTTCTAGTTCACTTTCACATCAAACCAAAAGCATGTTATTTCTACTTACTGCTGGGATTAGTACAGAGCCAATACTGCTGCAGAGGGTTGGAAAAACATTTTTTTTTTCTTTTTATACTTACCATCAGAATTACTGACTAAATTCCCACTGCAGAGTGTTGACCCTAAGATCTGCAAAGGGTATGTTTCCTTTGGATGTGCTTAGAGCAAATCTCAGCTGGGGCAGGGTTGCCCATGTGCACAGTGTGGTTTGGAATTGCTGTGCTTAGGAAAGCAACCTGGTTCATTGTTAATTTATTGAAGCTGATCTGGCTTCCCTGAGGAGCTGATACCATGGAGTTTCAGAGGGCATCCTGAAAGAATGATTTTCTGCCTTATGTTCATGCATGGGAGGAGAATGGGTTGGTCACTGCTTGCTAATTCTTCACCAAATGCCATTCAGGTTAAATGTGACACTCATCGCTATAACAGAAAGGACAAGACAGGATGGTAATAGTCTGCAGACTGCCGGAGGAAACTAGAGGGAGTGTTAGCTTGCCAGTAGAACTTGCGGAAGTTCCATCTCAAATGTAATCCAGATAAAACACATCTAAGACTTGCTTACTGGGGTTTGTCCTGTAAAAGATACCTTCTCCATCTCTACTTTCTGTGTTCTAATCTAAGTTCTTAAATAAGTCTACACTGATTGTAGCAGTTCATGAAGCCACCCCAGATTCAGTGAGGTCTTGTTTTGCTGATGTTAAGTAAATGAGTTCAGTTACAGAATCACTTTAAAGTCAGCACGACCTGTTGTTCTCCACCCCACTCGGTGCTGCTGGGCACAGTTCCACAAAAAAAAAAATCCTTTCCAGGAAGCTGATTGTATTTGCTGCACTTAGGAGAAGAAAAAGCATTTTGTTCATAATCCACTGTCACACCAGCACATTGTTTTATTTCTGATGATGGGCAGTCTCCTAAATCTGTCATCTGCATCAGACAAACTGATTTTGCAGCGTCCATTGCCTCTGAGATGTTACTGTTTTGTATATACTTTTCCTTTGGCCTCGGGCAAACAAAAATCTTGATGCAAAGGAAATAAAAGAAAAAGACAGAAGGTTGCTCTCAAGGTCAGAAAAAAGATCAGCTGAACAGTCAGAACAATCTCAATGCCCTTCCTATTTGTGTTCCTATAAGGAGCACAATACAGCTGTTTGCTGGGAGTAGTTCAGTGAAAAAAACCTTATTCAATCCTGTGAGGATACTGTTAGGGCATAACTGTAGAGGAGAAATAGAAATCTGGAGGAGAGCAAAAGAGACCTGAAACCAAGGAGGCTAGACCTGAGATAGGGATGAGGAGCATCAGGATGCAAGCTGTCAGGTGGGAGAATGTAGCCTGAAAGGTTAATAGAGCATAAATACGATGATAAGGATCAATTACCTCTAAAGCAATGCAAGCAAACTGCATCTCTCATACTAGGTCAGTGCAATGTCTGCACAAGAGGACCTTTGTCTTCAGCCCCAGCTTTCTACTACTTTTTTTCCTGCCACCAGCCCTGCCTTGCATACCTGGCACAGTGCAAACAGGGTAAAAAGTCTATTTAACCTCTGATGTCCAAGAGTAAAGGAGGCCATTGCATCCTCACCAGAAAGGTCACTTCAGCCATTCAGCACACGCACAGAAGTACAGAGGAGTGAGAAGAGCACCCATGGGACAGCCAGGGTGCATTTGGGGTCCAGACACCTCAGTCTGACAGAGGCTTCCTTGTTGGAGCAATCCTTAGTTGCTGTCCTGCTCCTTACTGAACTCTGTGTCTAGTAACAGGCTGTTGCAGCAGCAGTTGCACTGGTCTGCTCAGGACCTGACAGAGAACTCCTTGCTGCAACACCATGAGGCATGAAGTGGCCAACAAACATTTGTCATATGCTTGCTCCCTTGTCCTCTCCTGGAGAGAAATGTGAGCAGGAAGGTCTGTATCTGGTAGGAGTTGCTGTATGCTTGCTATGGGAAACAGGGTCAAGATCAGCAGCTTTCTGGCTGTTCTTAGCTTCTAGGAGAGCTCACTTCACAGCCTTGCTGGAGGAAATCCTGTCTCCCACAGCGCCAAGTGTTGCCATTTTTTGGAAAGACTCTGCTAAGCCATAGAAATTCATCCAGAAACTATGAGCTCATTTAAGCATGGTGGAGGTGGTGGGAAGTGCAAGACATTGCTGTGTCAGAAATGCTGTGTAAAATCTTCTGCAGTGTGTTTGTACCTTGCTCAAAGCATTTTGGACGATTTTTTAGCCACTTGTAAGTGTTCAAATGCATCTTCCTAAGTATCTTTGACAATAATGAACAAAATCCCTGATCTTTTAACTTCAGTGTGGTTTTTGAGATAGTATTGAACTGTACCTTCTGGAGATTCAGTTTCTGTAGCTGGTTGTTTTTAAACTGTGCCTTGAGTATAGATTCCTGTGAATTAGAAATTCTCTTGCAAAACATCCCTTGTAGATCATGTTTGTCTAGAAAGGAGCTTTTTCTGCTTTGATGCTGCTGTTCACTCTGTACTTCATACAGATGCTGAACTTACTTTTTTCCTTCTTCTCTCACCTCTGCTTGCTGAATAGATTATCTTCTAGTGATGTATTGTTCTTCTCCCTTCACTTCCTTTTACTTATGATCTAAACCATCTTATTGTGGATTTCCAGGTTGTTTATTTCTTTTCTGGTGTCTGCAAACAAAGTACAAGTAATTTTCTTTGCCCATTAGTTGTACTGGTGCTAGTTTGTGGATAAAACTTCACTTACAAAATTTAAGAGTCCATGAAGCCCTTGGGATCTTGGAAAATGTTAGCCTGAAGTTTAAAAGGGCAGAGAAGCTGAAATGCATTTGTTTTGTTGCTTGACTCTTTGAATCCTGTTCTACTGCTTTATAGCAGTCGCAAAAGTTAACTAAATATTTAAAAAGAATCAGGAAACTATGTTGGATCTTAGTGGAAAAAATGCATTTCTTTGCTGGCCTATGAAATGTGACTGGTGATTGCTGGATGTTCAAAACAGGTGTGGAGGGCCTATGAACTGTTTAGGTCTAAATGGCACTGATGCAGACTGTGAGATAATAAGAGTGCTTCTCTGAAGCCAATGTAATATAGATTCTTAAGAGAGTGATAAGGACAGAGGTAGAGGCAAGCTTGGCAGGGATGGTGAAGGCAAGGTCACATAGGTACATAGTGAGATGTGGGAAGGTGAGGGTGGCTACAACTCCCACCCTTCTCCCACCCCTGGTGCCATGGTGCGCTGCCACAGCTCAGTGCAGTATCTGGGACCCTCATCACTCACCAGGCCCTGGGGACATATCTCACCACCCCTGATGCAAGCTTGCTTGACCCTGTGATGATGGGAACCTTCTATCACACACAGTACAGATGCTGCCTCTGATTTAGCAGCATCAGACAGCTTGGGGATTTGGATGTGAGACTGCCTGCCGTCTGTGTCTGCTTCCCCTGCACACAGAATGGGGAATTTAATCTTTGTCTGTAAATTGGAAATGTTGCTCAATGAATACAGTCAGAATTGAAACCAAGAGCTGTGAATTGCAATTGGTTAAATACCCCCGAGCTTTGCTAGCCTCTGGCACCTATCACTCAGCTGCATGCTGTGTCTGACATAGGGACATGGCCACTGGTGGGACAAACAGGTGAGAGTCTAATGCCTGGTTCCTCGCTCCTCAGCTGTTAACATACCAACCTAATAAATACAGCAGGAAGTGTGGTGAGAGGAATAAGCAAGCAGATTCCCGGTGAAATGCTCTACAAAGCAGAGCATCCAAGTCCCAGCAGGAAGAAAACAAACTGAAAGTAGGGCCAGCCTTATCCAGTGCTATTTATAACTGAGCTCTGCTTCCTTCAGATAAATCTGAGTCTCTGAAGTATGAGTGATGCACAAGTCTCTTTGCCCTGCATCAGTGGCATTCCCATGGCTGTGCTCTCTGATCAGCACAGTGCTGAATCCCTCCCAGTAACACCAGATGGTTTTGCTACCCTTTTTCCGAACCCCAAGTCCTGCCAGGCTGGATGCCTTGGATGATGCCTAACTTTGTTGATGAAGCAGATGCCTTCATTGCAGTACCTATCCAGTGTTACCAAGCCTGTCAGCCACTGTGACCCTCCTAGCTAGCATGTTTGTTATCAGGAAAGCTGTATTACACAAAAAGACAGTAGGTAAAGACAGGAGACATCTGAGTAAATCCCTACTTCTGTTTCAGATAGGATGGCAGGGAGTACCTTAGGTCGGGGTTTCTCATTAAAGATGTACGAGAGATGAAGGAAGACCAAACTGACTGGAAGGCATTGGGATCTTTGAACATTTTGACATTCATCAGCTGTCTAAACCATTTTCTCTCTAAAGCAGACAGTAGAGCAAAGTATTTAAATACTACTGGCTCACCTTTAAGAAGAGTCAGTTCCTTGCAGACCTAATCTCTTTAATGGCTTTTGTCATAGGGGCAAGTTTACTTCCTAAGCACACTGAGCTGATGCATTCTGTCTGGTTGAATGACTTTACAGTAAAATGTCAACAAATTTTTCTACAAAGGACAGAACAGCTCTGAGAACCCTCCACTTAACAGATCCTTTATCTGCAGATTACTGTCAAAACTGAAATATTTGCATTTAAAAGAAACCCCGGATTTTTAAGATAGGAATATTTTTCAATGAATTTATTTTTAAGTTTTTATATATATGTGCAAATCAAAGTAATTTTTATTTATATCTCTCCATCAGCTTTTACTCACACTCAGAAGACTTGTTTGCTATATAAAGCAGTCTCCTCTATAGCAGTGAATGAAGCAGTCACAGTGTGGTTGAACATGACATGCAGTAAACCTCTGAGGCGAGACTGAATTCAAAATCAGACTAAACCTTCCTTTCTGGAACTGGGGAACTGTTTTGTGAATCACAGAAATGATAACTGTCAGAAGCTTGAGAGTGTCCTCTTCTTCCCCTCATGCCATCACAGCTGTTGTGTTATCCTTCCTGAAGTGCTTTGTTCGAAATGAGATTGAGCAGTCTAGCTGTTTCCACCAGTACTGGCAGACTGGAGTTGTTACCTACTATGTCTTAAATGGTACACACCTCTTAATGCATGTGGAAAAGATCTCTGTAGTTCCCCCACCCTGACAGCAGTATCTCTTTGCTGATCCATGCACCAGCCCCTGATCCTTTTCTGCACTACTGTAACTTAGCCAGAAATTCTCTGATTTTTGACATGTTTGCTTTCTTCTTTTTGATAGTGTCCTGGTGCACTAGTGTTTATCACATGTCACTTTATTGTTTTCAGACTTTGTCTCCAGTTTGTCAAGATAACTTTGAGTCCTGATTCTAACAGAATCCTCTGTCTCTAAACTCTGTCATCTGCACATATTCTGTGTATTTTGCAATCCACTATGCAACTCACTAATGAAAACATTGAATAGAACTGGATGCAGAACAGTCCCTTGTGGGAAACATCTAGATATGTTTTCCCAACTGGTCAGGAAATCACTGATTATAACTCTTGAAAATTCATTTTCAGTCACTCATCTGCTTCACAGTAATTCCATCTAGACCATTTTTTCTTAGCTTGCTTCTGAAAACATCACAGCAAGTGTGTCCAAAAGCCTTACAAAATTAAAGGTGAATCACATCTACTCCTTCCCACTAATCCTTTAGACCCATTACCCTGACAAGAAAGGAAATAAATTTTGTTTGACAAGATATTTCCTTGACAAGCTCATATTCACTGTTCCTTATCTTCTTACCCTGCACATATATACAGATAACTTAATACTTTGTTCTAGCTCTCAAAGTTCAGCGTTAGGCTGACTGGTCTACAGTCTTTTAACCTATCCTTCAAGACAGGTTTCATTTTGGCTTTCCCAGGGGCATTTTTTCCCTATTCCTATCCTCCAGGAACTCTTCTGTCTTCTAGTTTTCATAGATAATTGCTAATGATTCAGAGATTGCTTCATCTGCTCCCTTAAACACCCTAGGCTGAATTTCATCAGGCCTTGCAGAGTTGGATGTATCTGTCTTATCCCAGCATTCCGGCCTGTGCTCCTTAAAGTTAATTTTATTAAAAGTCTAGTTAACAATTTATCTTTTTGTATAGCACTGAAAGAAGGAAGGTCTTAATACTTTTGCTTTACCGGGTTTTGTTGTGGGACCTGCCTTCCTCTTTGTAAACAATAAATGGTGTCTAAGCACCAGAAACTCAGATTGAACCTTTCTGGGATATCTGATTTTGGCTTCACACAAGCACTGGCTTCCTGGCTCAAAAAGTCACTTTCCCCTCAAAAGAGTCTCCAGCTTCTTCCCCATGCAACTGTTTCAGGCAGTGGTAACCTTTCTAGTGTCACAAGCAACCCAGCTTGTGACACTAACTTGTGAAACTTCTCTGAAGTTTCCTGGTGTGCAAAGTCTGACAGTGGCAGCCCAGCTTTCCCCATATGACAGGCTCCAGGGTGGCTGTTCCTCTTCAGTTGTGGCTGGATTCATCCATTTGCTGTGCTTTTACCAGAACAATTCCTCAAGCTCAGGAATGTGGATGTAGACAGAGCTTCGCAGCAGGGATTCTGAGAATAAATTCAAGGGCTAGTGTCTTCTATGACAATATTGACCAAAACTCTTAATTTTTTGGAGATCTTTCATTCTTCTAGACATTGGTGAAATATTTAGGGATGGGCCATCCACTAGACAGAATCACAGAATTGTCGCAGTTGGAAAAGACCTCTAAGATCACCCCACCCAACCATCAACAACAACAACAAAACCAACAAAACAAACAAACAACAAAAAAACCAAACAAAACCATAAAAAACCACCTCACCATCCCACTAGAGCCTGTCCTGAAGTGCCTCATCTACATGTTCTTTGAATACTTTCAGGGATGGTTACTTCACCACCTCCCTGGGCAGCCTGTTCCAGTGCCTGACACCTCTTTCAGTGTTGGAGAGAGTCTTGGCGAGCTCCTCATCCAGCTCTCTCAATACTCTGGGGTGGATCCCCGGCCCCGTGGACCTGTGAGTGTCCAGGTGCCGCAGCAGATCATTGGCTGCTTCCTCC
>JAAGNO010002635.1:53248-89120 GCA_033439905.1 Ceryle rudis | reverse complement strand
AAAGAGGTATCGGTAGGGGCGGGGCCGCCACTCTTTCCTTTCTCGGGGGGGGGCTCCTCTGCCCCGGCTCGAGCGCCCCAGCGGCTCCTCGCGGCCCGGTACCCGCGGCCACTGTCCCGCAGGTGGCCGGGACACGCCTGGCCTGGCTGCGACCGGCCCCAAAAGCCGGGAGCTGAGGTGGCGATCGCGCTGTCTTCCCCTTTCTTGCGCGGCCGGGTTTCCTGGCACCTCCCTTCCTCCGCCGTCGTTCCCCGCCGGGGCGCGGTGGGGGTCCTTTGCAGCTCGGGGGTACCGGCCGGTGGCCGGGAGGCGCGCAGCGTTAGCCGGCGGGGCTTACGGCGCCCTCGGGGGCTCGTCCGCCTCCGGCCCGGCCGGTGCTGGGGAGCGGCAGGCAGGCTTGGCTCGCCTCGCCTCACCTCGCCTCGCAGGCTGCCCGGGCAGTGCATCAGGTTCGCCCGGGTGCGGTGTTTTAGCTGTAAACGACAATTTTTTGTTTTGCTTAATTTAATGGACGGAACAGGGTGGAAGCGTCACTCGTTCTTCGGGGCTGCGTGGCCCTGTCACAGAAATTAGCGGGGACCTTAATGAGTTAAAAGTGTAGGGAGCTATGCAATTGAGTGAAGCATTCTCTCTCATAAAGGTAATTCTGAAGACCACGTTGACTTAAAATAATAATAATTAAAAAAAAAGATGCAAAACATGAAGGCAATAAGGCCAAGTTAGAATAGCCTGTCTGGCTGCCAGTCTGAATGTTCATAGTGGTAAACGAGTATAGAATAGCTTACGCTGCTTCATTCAGCTTCCCTTTCAAATGCTCGTCAAGTAAATTATGTAATCATGGTGATATATTAAATTTCATTAAACAACAGGTATTATTTGCATTATTTGTTAGCAGACCCCACAGCCAGATGCTAATACAACTTAGAGCCAACTGTTTGTTTACTTATTGCCAGCGTTCTGTGTGGTGGATGTATGCATGTATTTAAATGTGACCGGAATTAAGATTCTTCTTAAATGAGCCAATATGGATTTAAGCAGGGAGTCATTAATCAAAGCCATTCTTTGCCATATACTGATAAGGTTCATCTGGTTTGGACATAGTATTCCCATACCCCTTGGTTAAGAAATGAAGAAGAAAATTTTGCCTATACCTGGCTCCCTTGAGGCAAAAAGTTCAGTGTAGAAGTAGCAATACTTGAGATTTACTCTGCCAGCATAGCTTCTGCAGCTCAGGGTAGCCTTTGCTGGCATAAGGTGCATGACTAATAAGTCAGTTGCTGGTTTTGTCCAAAATAATGACCTTTTTTTTTTTTGGAAAGTGACTTTTTTCAACTTCATTTAAATAAGTGCTCTGCTAAAATATCTTGTGGGAGTTTTCTCAAGCTATTTGCTTCCATACTTCGAGAAGAGAATAAAATTAAAAAAAAAAAAAAAAAAATAATCATCCCTGTCATCAGTACCAACTGGTTTTCTGCCTTACATGAAGTGTAGCTAAGATAAAATTTTCAGTGACTGGAGCGGAGTGTCATTGAAGGCAACGATGCTCTGCTCTCAGGGCTCCCACCCAGCTGGCACCATCGGTGGCGTGGTGCACTGGGCGTGTTGCAGATGGGCTGTGTGTTATCCGTGAGCTTGCAGCAAAGTCTGAGCAGATGTTGCGCAAGTGGTTTCCCTTTGCGTTGCAGCTGCTTTTGCTGCGTCGGTGACTTGCTGTGCCTTGATCTGGGCCACTTGGACACCTGATATCATCAGTGGGCACAATTTGTGTAACAGTTCAATTGAAATTAGTTTTCTCCCTGACCTTCTGAAATGTAGTTTTGTATTTCAGTAGTCCTTGATTATAGCAGGCTAGTTTCATTGTGCCATTTTCAGATAACCTTTAGGTATATTAGGATTGTGGTAGGATTTATTTAAACTAGTAGATATGCTTAAGAATTAAGTCTGTATATTTTAGGTACATCAGTCTGATGTGTGTTGTTAGTATATTCATTCTCCTTAAAATTCAACTTTTCCCCTGTAGTCTGTTGGTCAGAAGGCTGATGGTGTTGTTTTGTGACTGAATGTTGCCTTTGCATCAGACTCGGGGACATTTGTTATTAAGAGGAAGTGTATCATAGGCAAACATTTCAAGTGCGCTTGTTAATTATATTTTTAACCTTGTGTTATTGTAATATTGTAAAAAGTTCTTTGACTACTCAAACTACATTGAAGTTCTGACATCCCTTTGGTTAAGGATTACCTGCAAGATATATATACAGGGAGGCTTATAAACCCATGTTTTTATTAATACAATGAAATTTTAAAAGACAGTCTTACCTAGTTAATGCATTCAGCAAGAATATTTGCTCGTGTTACTGTGTCAGATGTAATTAAAATACGCATCTTCTTCCTTCAATACAAGAGACCAGTATTAGCAACTACTGGTCTGGCTTTTCAAATACACTGGCTTCTGCTGTGCAGCCAGTAACACTTAGAAATTCAGTAGCTTTATTTTTCTTATACAGGAAGAGTCTTCTGGCTTATTTTTTAATATGTAAAGCCACCCATAACTTCTGGTGGTTAAGAGTTGTGAGAAACGTGCGTAACATAGAAATATATTTTAGTGTTTAAATTTTATGTCACAAGTTTATACAGTCTTAAAATATCAGTTGATTTGAGGAGTTTGAAGTGTAAGATTGAAGCAGGACTACAGAAAAAAATGTTCTTTTTGGTAGTCTTCTTTATAATATAATAATGAATTAGGATGGATAATATGAAAATTTGTGTTGAGCATCATTAAACTACAGAGCTTAAAATTTTGGTCACTGCATGTGCCTTGTCTAACCTGGGATTTCTTTGTTAATCACCAGCAGAGCTCAGCTGAAGATGTTCCTGCAAAGGAAATCTTGGGACTAGAAATTGAGTAATATTTGAATGTTTGAATGCGGAGGTGGCCAAACCTCGTGACATCCAGCTGTGTACCGAATCTTTGTGTGGCTGAGGAACACTGTGTACATCAGAGCTGGCATGTGAGAGAGGAACGTACAGATGTGGAGATGGCGATTGCAGGTTATCTGGGTACAGATGTGGTGACAGTGATTCCCTGGGGCTTCAGGATCCCTGCAGGAGGGAACTGAGCTTTAGGTAGCTGGGTCTTCTCTTGTCTCAGGCGCTTGAGTTGGCACTAGTTGTGTGACACGGCTGCGCTCAGTCTGCTGGGCAGACTCGTGTAGCTCAGGCAATGAGTTGACCCTGTGCAGCTGTAATACCAGAAAGCATCGGGAGCCGTGTTTGCTGTGTGTTTGCATTGTGGTGTTTTCTGCTCTGGCATCGGCTCTTTTGTCAGGTGTGTTACAAGGTGTAGTTGGACAAGCTTGTGGACTTTCATACTGCAGTTCATTCTGTTCACAAGCTCCAACAGGTGTTACCTTGCATACAAATAATGTACACGAAGTGTAACTAGAGCTTCCTGTCCGTCTGCAGTATTCTCACATCTGGCTGGATCCAGAGTATTAAGAAATTTGTTATCACACTTCAGTAAACTTGTGAGAAGTTCTACTCTATTTCTAATGAACAAGTTCTCCATATTTTTCAGTTAATACCAAGAGCCAGCAACTGTGCAATGTTTTTCCATTTTCTTCTTGCTAGATGAAGTAAACTGATATCAGTATTAGTGGTATGTTGATTATAGGTAAAATGAATATGCTTAAGACAGGTATTTTTATTGAATTTCTTACTTCGTATCTTTTTGTTTCCACTCAACACAAAAAAAAAGTCAGTTGTGCACTAGTTTTTAAAAGCCTGTATCTTGAAGAGATCCTTCTTTGTAAATGTGATAAAAACCTCTCCAAGCAATAAAGCTTAATTTAGTACTCATGCAATTTCTAATTATGTCAGCATATGGATTAATAGGAAGAATTAATCTTTCAAGATGCTTCTTCAATAGAGATCTCTTCCCAGGTAAGGTAGAAGTTGATGTTATTATGCAAATGGATTCACATGATTCTGGTTACTTAAAGCAGAAGTGTCTTGAAGAAACCTGTGTTGAGCTTACTTGTGTTAGAACATTTTTTTGGTAGGAAAATCCCATTCTGCAATGCCTGCTACCCTATGACATTTGACTTGTGGTTTGTTTTATTTAGGACTGCTTTATACATCAGGCAATGTTACCATGATATGTCTGGAATTCAGAAATATTTTATTAAATAAAAGGATGCATAACTTTGTTCCTACTTAGGAACACTATTTAGAAGAGCGGTGTTTGCTTTCCTCCTACTTTGTGTCTTGTGCTTTCTAATTTTTGACACACTCACCCCCATGTTTTCATTAAGAAAATGAGTTCATCTCCTGGTAAATTCGAGGTATACTAAAATTCTTGCCAGGTTTAGCTTCCAGACAAATTATTATTCTCCAAGTGTCAAAAATTAAAGCACTAAATTGAGATCAATGTAGAGTAAAATGTGGTAGCTATAGAGTACTACTTGTTACAGAGATAAAACCCGGGGAGTGCTGAAGTTGCTTTATGCCGAAGGTTATTCATCGGTGAATGTTACAATAAGTTTTTCTACAGCCATTGTGAAAAGAGGTGGTTGGATGCCTAATTCAGTATGTTATTTGAAACGGAACAGGAACATCTCTGGTTCTATTTTGTTTAGCATTTGGAAACACACAGTTTATTGTAACAAATATTGCAAGTAGCTGTTTATTTTCCCTTATGGTGACTGCAATTACTCTCTAATTTCTTAAACTTCTGTTTAGACACCAGAACTCTTAATAGAAACTATTGCAAATTATTGCCAGTGTTCCACTTCAAAAGAATGTGCGATGTTTCTAGAGAATTTTTAATTTAGCTGCTGTAATATTTTCTTGGCTATAGTTTTTGAACTTGGCAGTGATTGAGGATCTGCTAAAGCCAAAGTTCCCAAAATAGATGACAAAAGCTGTTGTAACCTGAAGGAATTTACAGAAAAGGGTTAAATATTGAAATACATTAATTAAAGACAAGCAGTGATGACTGTGCTTAGCAGTTAGCCCCTATTCATCTTAGGGCATGTTTCTAAGATGACTTTCTGCTCTAGTCTGAGATAGTCTGGTTTGAGGAGTTTTGTTTCTTGAGTTATAAAACTTATTACAGGATCTAACCATGTTCTCCTGATTCAGATATAGGGCATAATTTTGCATAAATATTTGCAAATAAATTTAGCCATAATCACACTCCAAGGCTTTGAGAGTGTTTTTTGCTGTGATGGGTGAAAATACGCACAAATCCAGTAATCTAATGGCCCGTTAGATGTGACAGATTTGTTATATCTATAACACTGATTTGCATACAGAAAATTTTAATTGTCTAATAATCACTGATCACTTTGGTAGTTTAGAAAATCAGAATTGTCACCCTTTAAAACTTAGGAGAGAGAAACATCTTCCATGTTTTCCTGGCTTTTCTTTTGGGAAGAATGTGGGTGTAAGCTTGTTAGAGGAAAGTGATATTTCAGGAAGAGATATTTGTAGCTGGAATAAAAATTTTTAGTGGCTTGGGATAGAAATTAAGTCTTAGTGGCTTAGAATAAAACCAAATAACTCCTAGAATGTTTCAAGTCTTAAGTGTTGAGAGTGTTAAAATATGTAAACAAAGTTTGAGAGAGTCAACAGAGCATCACCATATAATTCGGTGAGGATGACAATTTATATAAATGGTTGACTCTGGAATATATGACTGCTTAGATAGCCTAACATAATTAAGTACAATAAGTACTTCTGAAATGGAGTTTTGACTGCTGGCAAGATGCAATGTTCCTTAGGGCAAATGAGTCTGTCATTTTTTTTTTTTTTGTCTTGCCAATGGAGATGATATTATTTTGCTAGATGAATATTAAATTAAAACCATCCACAGTGAAAAGATAAAGGATGGAAATCTGGTAGAGCTGTTTCTTTTTAGGGCATAATATGAAGCTCAGGGTTTTTTTATATGGTAGTAGGATTAAAGGTTTAGAAATCTTGTAGACTAATCTTAATTTGTACTGTTTTCTAGTGCCCAAGGTGTATGCAGTGTGATACAAAATTTGACTTCATAACTAGAAAGGTAAGAGAAATTAATTAAATGTAAACCATTAACTATTGCAGAGTACTAATGTGGACTTCCTTTGATTTAACATGTAGAAGATTTCAGTAGAATAGCATGCAACATCTGGTGTAACTTAAAGTGTTCTTTCTGTCTGTTCTGCCTTTGCTGAGTAGAGGTCTTTTAATGTTCTTACATGTTTCTTTGGAATTCTCCTTGTTGCTCAATGTGTTTTCAGGTTAGGGTTTTCCCAAATTACTGGATACCCACAGGTAGGGACACTCAAAGGAAGAGTTAGAGGAGTTCACGCTGGAGTGGGCTGCTAACATCAGTACTGACACGGGAACCAAATCAACTAATTTTACTGTGTTTTGGGTGGTAAGATTAGTTGTGGAAAAGCAAAATTGTTTTCAGGAGTAATGGATTATAATCATACATCAAAGAATTGTATTGCTAAAGTGTGGAGAACCACAACTCAGATTCTCCTTCTGTTGTACAAGTAAATCAGGATTTATCTTAGGTTTGGAAAAGGGAGTTTCTGATTAACGTAGAAAGTGTAAACTGCCTTGATTGCTATGGGTAGTAATTAGTCTCACTATATGAAGAGAAAACACTAATGTTAGAGTTAAGTTTTGTTCATTCCATAGAAGTAAGCAGGTCACTGTGGAATGCGTGCTGCTGTGCAGAATACTACTATCGTAAACCATTCTCCTGGTACTGGGGTTTCTGTGCGAACAAGGAAAGCAGCCTCCCAGAAAAGGCCAAGAATGATTTTTAGCAGGGAATATAATTCCTTTTTATCACTACACTGACACTCTTAGCATGTGCTTGTGAAAGTGAAGAAAGATGTGGAAGTGTGACTTACAGCGCACTGATGTAGTCAGTGGTTTTTAACTTGCCATTTGGAGTAGAGGGAAGGAAAAATTGTAAACCAGACATACTAATACGTTATACCAGATAGATGTATATTTTCAGGAGGCCTGAAGAGCATTAGGATGTCAGTTGGTGATCCTAGACTAGTATGGACTATTTCAGTTGGCAGGGACCTACAACAATCCTCTAGTCCAACCGTCTGACTGCTTCAGGGCTGACCAAAAGTTAAAGTATGTTATTAGGGGCATTTTCCAAATGCCTCAAACTCTGACAGGCTTGGGACACCACTTGGCTCTAGGATGACTGTTCCATTGTTTGACCACCCTCTCAGTAAAGAAATGCTTCCTAATGTCCAATCTGAATCTCCCCTTGTGCAGCTCTGAACTATTCCCATGTGTCCCATCACTGGGAACTTTCTCCTAGTTCTTGTTTTATCTTTTAGTTGGATGGGTTAAGGACATGGTGGTTGATTGGTTGGTCGGAGTGTTTTGGTTGAGAAGTACTAATTCAGTAAGCTGCTGTTGTTTACTTGTGTTAGCTTTGGGAAGTAAATGGAGGTAGCCCTGTGACTCCAGAGAATTTTGCATAATGCTCAGAAGGAAGGCCTAACGCTTACCAGAACTGCAGTGTATCAGTTCCTCGTATCAAGTTTGCTCTGAGCCACACACAAGTTCCTGCTTGCCTGGGAATGCTTGTTCTGGCAGGAGAACTTTCATCAGCAAGATCTGCTTGGACTGTCACACCCCAATAGTGATGTGGGGCACAAGCCACTTGTTGCAAATTTAGTAGCTGTGAAACACGTAGCAGTAGAGTTCTGATTTTGCGGCATCGCAGGATTTATACTATGTTGCCTGATACTTCTGATAGAAAAATAGCTTTAGGTTTTAAAGATGAAGGTTTTTATCTTTTTTTTTTTTTTTTTTTTTTTCCCCCATGGGAAAATCTTGAGAATAAGCTTTAAGAAAGAAGAATAGGATCTCCAGTTGAAGGTTCCCACCATCTTTGCTTGGAAGGGACCTAGAACCCACTCTTCTCTTGCCTTTTTGTTAACTGTAAGATGAAGGATTTACTGGACACTGGAGAAGCCCTGTCAGTGTCATGTCTGCCCTGCTTTACAAGCATGTTAACAGAGTGCTGCTCTTCATATTATACTCAGTCCTTTGCATTCAGAGATTCCTTTCTACTTCTCTAGCAGTTAAATTTCCTTTACCTATCCCTCAACTTGTATGTTTCACACCCGAGAAACTTCTGTTTCTTGGGTAGGGGAATATTTAATGTAACAACTTTATAAAATTATTCCCTGATCATTTCCTTTGTAAATAAATAAACAGAATGTTCTTCCATGCTTAGCATCACTGCCGGAGATGTGGAAAGTGTTTCTGTGACAAGTGCTGCAGTAAAAAAGTGCCTCTGCCTCGCATGTGCTTTGTGGACCCTGTGCGCCAGTGTGCTGAATGTGCCCTCATCTCACAGAAAGAAACCGAGTTTTATGACAAACAGCTTAAAGTACTCATGAATGGTAAGGACTGAATCCATATATATGCTGATTTGATAAATACTTATTCAAATGCTGTGTTTAAAAAAAAAAATGAGTAATGCCTCTTGCCAAACAAGCTGCAGTTTTGTCTCCTTTAAATACTGTTTTGTTGTCATGCTTCTTGTTTGCCAGTTAACAATAATTCTGTGTTACCAGTTTACGTGGAGAGAAATTTACACTTTTTAATCAATGTTTACAAAGATTGATTTAATTAAAGACAAAGGAATTAACTCCTCTGAGAAGAGATTTGTATTTGTCATTTTTCTTAGTGCATCTTTTAGATGTACTCCCGTTGCATTAAATAAGGATGAAAACCACTTTACAATAGAGAACAGTATTTTTCTACCAGGATACAGTGCTTGTTTCAAGCTTCATCTGTGAGCTTTGATCTTGTCCATGGCCTACAGCTACGGCTGATGGCACATCACGAGTGCTCTATTTTGCGTAGCATTAAAACTGCACGCAGTACAGTAATTCGTGTTCCACCTAGATTAAGCTGGCTGAGTCTTCACTTTTTAAAATATTCTGTGATTGTTCAGTGCCTTTTGATGGGCTCTTGGCATGATGCCACTGTGTATAATTTGTAAGCTAAACCACGTGTCTGCTTAGTGTGAATCTTACTAGGGAAGAGTCTAGGTTCAGAAAGGAGCCTGTTCATCCCTGTAACACACAAATCATTCTCCATTCAGCTTTGCAGGTGACGTTTTTAAAATAATGTATTTTAAACTGAAGACTTTTTTAAAAGCTTGTCTTGCTTGCATTCATGTTGTGCAGGTAAGGTCAGAAGTTGTTCCTGACTTACTGTAGAGCCACAGATCTCAGTCAGAGGGATGGTGGTTGTGATGTCCTTTGTGGTTTTGCTGCTGTTGTCTCCCTGTCTCGCTTCAGCAGCAGCCTGGGGGTCCGTGCTGAGGGAGTCGGTGAGACTGTAAAATTGTGAAGCAGACAGCAAGGTGAAGCTTTCTGATGCTCCGTGGTTCAGGTTACGGAGATAGATGGCAGACCATTTGGCAGGGCTGTATGTTATTTCCCAGATGAACGGTACTGGGATTAGGTAATGAGAGAACATGAGGCACGGAGGAAATAGTGGTTAGGCGTGTAGTGTAGTTGCTTTATTTTATGAATCACTTCACTAATGTAGCAAAGCTGACATTCCCTGTGTCGAAGGAGCTGTTTTGAGCAGGAACAAACAGCGTAACTTGAAGGCTGGAGTTCGCTGACCTCAAAGTATGACTGAGCTAGCTTTCAGTAATGAAAAAGATGTCTTTACTATATATTAAGCATACAGCTTAAGGTCACATCCAGCTGTTAAGATTCTGCTGACAGATTTTTATTGTTTTTTTGGCGTACTGAAACAAACCTCACCATCTCCAAATCCGTTCTCATTTTTAAAAGATTCATCTTGGATATTGTCTGTATTTCTACAACATGTGGGAGAAATCACATAGCAATTGTGAAAGGTGCTGTGATTCAGAACACGATAATTAAAGATCAGCTTTTTATACTTGAGTGTCCTGCTGATGTTAATTGGTTTAACATTTCAATTAGACTCTTAATTCACCCAACTGACTGTATTAAATGCAGTAAGTGAAAATTAATTATCCCTTCTGATAGCTGAGTGTTCCTTCCTAAACTGTGCACTAGAATACTAAACCATTTCTTTCCAGGTGCTACATTCTTTGTAACTCTGGGAACATCTGATAAATCTGAGCTCATGGTTTGTCGACTTTCCAACAATCAGAGGTGAGAAAGATTAATAGAAATTGCACTTGTAAATTATATTATTGTTGCTATATTATTACCTAATCACCTTAACAAAATATTAGAGTAATATGCTGTGAGGATATTGGAGAGAGTAATCAGACTGAAAGGATAGCTAGAACTTTATTGCAGTAAGTTTGTTTGAATTTACTAGCAGTGTGGATTAGAGTGCCTTGGAATTGTGGAGCTCCACTCACTCATAATGCCTCTCAGTGTCTTTTGCCAGCTAATAGGGGGATCACAGGAAGGGGAGGCAGGGAAAAGTCTGTAGCTGCTGAAAAATGTTTATTTCAGATTGATTCTACGCCCTATTGTTATAAGATTACAGCCAAAGCATTACTCTGATCATCCCTATAATTTGGTTGCCTAGAGCACTTTAGACACTGTGTTCTCTTCTTCCCCTAGAAACTTGGAAGAATGCTTTTAATGTTTTGAAAGGGTCTCTTGGCAGACTGAACTATAGGTTTTCTTGGGAGTGTTTTTTTGTTGTGTTTTTTTTTGTTGTTGTTGTTGTTGTTTAAGTGAAGAACTTCAATGAGAAGTCATTTTTTCCTGCTTGAGTTCTCTCCCTCCCCACTCCAAAGACCATACAGATAGCTAGTCACTGAGAGATTATGTTGTGGGTTTTTTTTCCTCTGATTTGGACTTGCTATTGTGGAACTATTTATTTATTTGTTTAATTTTTTAAACAAGGTTTTCTTCTGTTACGTAGATATCTGGTTTTGGATGGAGACAGCCACTATGAAATTGAAATTGTACAGATTTCAACTGTTCAGATACTTACAGAGGGATTTACTCCTGGAGGTAATTTTTTCATTGAATACAAATTAACTATTAAGTAGAAAATATGTGGAGTTACAACTATTGTTCAAGCTAGACAGTGCCTTTCTAGGTTATTGGGAGCGTAGGTGTACCTAACTATGTAGTTACAACCGCTCTCAGAATAGAGTGCGGTGTGTGGTACCCTGTCCCTGTGGCTACTGGGATTCTGGGGAAAGCCTAAGAACTGAGAAGTCATCTTAACAGCCACAATATTGGACAACTTCTCGATAAACCTGAGTAAAGGTGATGATTGTTCTGATCTTTTTCTTGGCTAAAAATAAACATCTGTTGATTTAAAAGCTCACAGGAGAGAATTGCTACTCTTTGGTACTTTTCATTTCAGAATGCAGATGGGATTTTTCTCTTCTACTGGTACAAACAGTTGTGAGGACAGTGAAAGAGAAACTGTGGGGAGAAAATAATTATTTACACTTTCTTAATTACATTTAAGATGAAGGGGTGGCCAAATGGTAACATGTGAATCAGAGGGCAGCTACTTACTGCCTCATCTCTCACCAGATTAGAGAGTATTTCAGGATGAACTTGAATGTGATTTCACTGAAATGAGAACAAACAAGGTCAGGAATTTTAATAATTGTCCTTTAGCAACACCACTGTCACTGCTGGAATTGTCTGTTCAGACAGCGTATCTGTGCAATACTCGGTGCAGCATGTTAACTTTAATCAGCTTATTTTGGTATTCAAATCAACCGGATGTGTTGCTGAGTGACTTAGTGCTCCTGTAATTCCTTGTTCACAACTCTTCTGACTGCTTATCTTTTTGCTTGCCTGCCTTCCTTCTTGATGGTAGAGAAAGATATTCATACTTACACCAGCCTTCTGGAGAGCCAGCACATTACTGAAGGTATCATCAGTACCTTTGAGCATGAGTCACTTAAGCATGTTGTCATGGCCCCTCTCCCATCTTTCTCCCTCTGCAGTGCTGTTGTTTTGCTTGATCTATAGCTGTTCAACTTAAGACAAGTTTATGTTCAAATTTGACATATATCTGTTCCTTCCCATCTGTCTGTTTATTAAACTGAGAATGTTTTGTCACTTTTTGGAGAAGTAAAAGGCTCAAGGCCTTCTTTAAACCACATGTGCTGTGGTCCATGCTAGAAGAGGGAAGATGAAAAATATTATCTTTAGTGGTACGCACAGTTACGCATCACTTACTTGAGCAAAGGTGTGCTGGACTGTGGATGCCTCAAAGGAGTAATATACTTGTTGCGTACTGTCCAGTAAAGCTTTGCACTGAATAAATAAACTGTTAATTAATGGCTTGCTTTTGCACATCTTTAGAAGAAATATGACTTCCTGTTATGCAAAGTGTGTTCTGCCTGACTTGGTAATGTCCTGGAATGCCAGGTGTGGGCAAACTGGTCAGGGCTGTAAGTATTTTGATTTGCACTGGTTTATCTTCAAGTAGTTCCTTAATCTGTCAGTCTGACCAGGTAGATGCAAGAGAGTGAAGTCAGATTTCAATTTATCCTACAAAGGAGCAAATGGTTACTTCTGTAAACATTGCTTGTGGGCTTTTGATCAGGTTGCTTAGACTGAGATGGTCTTTGTTTTGCTTCTTGGCTATTATGGCAGTGGCCTCGGGGAGGCCTCTTCTGCAGACACTTCTTTTTAAGAACTTCGCAAGAAGTGTCCTGTGCATGGTGGTGCTGCTCTTGGGCCTTAGTCTGTGCTTCAGGAAATGTGGTATTTTAAACAAAACTTTTGTTTCGTTTCTGGTTTTGTTTTCTTTGGTTTATCTTAATCTCTGTGCAGTTAGAGGAAAAGAGATAAAGACATCTTGTTATCATATTGTTGCCAGAGCAAAGTCTTTTGTAGCAGATTTCCTTCAGGAAGTAAATGAGCTTGCCAGTTGTTACCGAGTCCTGCGTAAGCATCTTTCCCCACCTTTACCGGGTCTGGAGGGACTTCTGACTGCTCTGCCAGACTGTGTCAAGCAGGGATCTCTTTGATACCAGTCTAACTGGACACTAGTAATTCAGTTTACAAACTGCAGGGTACAGTATGAAACTATGGCATCTGCTTAAGAGAAGACACGGTAATATTAAAACATGAGGGCATTTTTAGTGGGTGTAGCTAGTGGCTTTGCCTGACAGCTTATACAAGTTGTGCTCAGTGATTGCCAGAGAGGACTAAACGCTACCGAGTTGGCACATTTCATTGCCTGGCACTAACAGCCCTGGCCACGACCTCCCCTGATGTGGCTGCTGTTAGTGCACCTGCGGTCACTAGTGCTTTCAACTGATGAGATGGTTTTCTTCAAATGTGCTTATTAGCTAGAAGAAGTTGTGTTGTGGAGCTGGTAAAACCTGTTACTGTTCAAGATTTTGTTTCTTTTTTCAGGTGGTAATACTCGTGCCATAGGCATGGTTCTGCAGTATAAGGTACCAGGGTCAGAGGAGCTAATGCAGATGAAATTTACAGCCAGCGAAGACTTCAGCTGTAACAAGAAGCTGTCAGCAAGCTGGCTGGCAGCTATGCATAAGGTAAGCAAAGGAGGCAAAACTTAAGAGGAGGCTGTAGAAAACCTTTCCATGGGTTGCTTAGTTGCACTAAAGAGAGTAGGCAGCCTTAGGAGTATTTTATTTATTTTAAAAGGATTTTAAGGCCTTGTTGCTAAGAAAACAAGCTATGGATGGTTGTTACAAACATGATTTTAGCTTTCTGTTCAGATATCTGAAGAATTTATGCACTGCAAAGGGTTTCCCAAGATCTTGTGTAGCGTTAGGTGAAAAGAAGTAGGAATTAGACTTTCAAGTTCCTCAAGTTTTTGTTACTCACTGAAGAATGTGTATTATGAAATACTCTCACGAACCTAAACTCAGTGAATTGTTTTGACTACTTTATGAAGGTTCACAGAAGTTGCACATTTTTTTTGAAAGCATGAACAGAGTTGTGGGCAGGACCCTGTGGAAGATTATTTCACCTTTTGTTGCTAGGCCCTCTAAGGCTAATGAAACTCTAGGTTATTATTTCATAAATCAAAGTTATGAGAAACAAAACCCAAAACCACTCAACTAGTTCTAGAACTTTGTTCAACTGAACAATTGATAATTAGAACTGTAATTTTATAAGCTGTCTACAAATGCAAACATTGTTAAACTCCTCAGCCAGCCCTAATCGAGCATTTCCCTGTGTTCAGCGCAGTACACTCAAATTGTGTATTGCCTTGCGAGTGCCCTTTAGCACTTACAGCTCTGCTGGTTCATTTTTCAGAAGTGATGTAACCTTTACAAATAGGGTGAGAGCCAGTATTTTAGGGATAAGCTGAACACCCTCCCTCACCTGATGCATCTCTTGAAAGGAGTTGAGGTTTGAGTAGCTGGTCAGTACAGTGAGAGTTCCAGAGGTCCTTGCTGACATCATGTAAAAGGACCTGCCCCTAGAGAGCACGTCTGTTCCCCTCACAGGGGCGGGCTGAGACAAACTCCTCACCAAGATTTTGCAAGGAGGAGATGGAAGGGTTTGGAGGATTATAAAGCAGAGTGACATATCTTTTTTTTTTTACTGTGTATGTTTAGACAGATTACCAAAATCTCTGAAGTACTATTTCTAGCTTTTTCCAAGGCAGTTTTGATCAGAAATGGTCATTTGTGACCAAGAAGGAACAGGTATTAGTTGATCTAGAATATTCAGTGACCTCAGGTTCTGCACATAACCCTGAACAGTCTCAAAAATTACTCTTCTGAATACTGCCTCAGACTAAGGAAAATAGAGGAAGAATTTAAAGTCTTGGGTTTGAAAGAAATATTTGGAGGGGTAGGAAGGAAACAAGGTGGCTGCAAGTGAAACTTCAGTTAACAGTGACATTTTGCCTTCATGTTAGGCAACTAAACTTCTTTATGAGTCCCGGGACCAGTAAGAACAGCAAACTGTTGGCCACTTGAGGGAAGACACCAGCCTCCATGGACCTGCCTCTCACTTTTTGCTAATTTGACAGCTGGTAACATCCGCTGTTCCTGACCTTTTCTCATTCCAGCATGGTTCTCTGTAAGAACTGGCAAATGCAATGTATTTTTCTGAACCATGAGTATTCACTCTAGTGTGCAATATGTACAATTAATGCTTTAAACAGCCTCACCTTTCAAGACTTTGTATATTTTTGTTAAGCCTTTATTGGCACTTAATATGAAAGTGACCTGCACTACAGCTAATGTACAGCACAACTTTTATAGTAACAATTATATATACCGTTTGCTACAAAAAGCAAACAAATGTGTATGTCTCTTCTGCAGAGAATAGCTTTTGGGTATAGATCTCAGGTTTTTCCCTCTATCCAAATGTTTAAAGTCAATGTACAATAAAATCTGCCTTAGATATGATTTGATAGAAATCGCGTGGGGTTTTTTTAAACATTTCATTTTAAACACCTAAATATTTCACCAAATACCACCAAATTTGACTTAACGTGGATGTGACCTTGAAACTTCTGTAATAAATAAGCTTCCAGAATAATTTTTAGTTTTGTATTTTCTTTTTTTGGTAACTAGCTTTTGTTAATCTAACTGTAATACTATTCGAAATTGTATACAATTTAATGTACAATTATGAATAAATTAATTCACTTATTTAAAGAAAAATGAGGTGATACTTAATTTCACAATATATATCTTTACTGATGGATACTGTGGTCTCTATGGAATAAACTTTTGACTTTTTTAAACAGCACCCTAATTTTACTTGTGTTGATAACTGGCTCAGCTACTGTGATGAATCCCTCTGGCTACACGTGCTGAGCCAACTTTCTGCCCTCTGCCCTTCTAGCCTGGTAAAAACTGAGTAAAAGCCACACAAGGCTCTGTTGTCAGCTTGAGAGCTTTTCTAGACGGGTAATAATTTGTCAGAGGGGGAATACTGGTGTGAGGAGCTCTAAAATTGTCTGGCAGGTAATTTCCTGCGGAGCTGGTAAAACGGTAGGGAAACTTAACAGTAGATCTGGTCTGCTTACATAGACATGACCAAAGGCACGCCTCCTGTGGCTACCTGCATAAAAATACTGGAGAATGCAGCCATGCCTTAGCAGTACTTTATTGTGCACATTTACATGTTCTCTGAATCAGTGTATCATAGGCTCTTGAAATCATCACATTCATGTAGCAAATTCTTCAACAGTAATACCCTTTCACTTTTCACCACAATATATACAGTTAATGCTAACCTGTGGTAAAAGCAAGTTACAGCACTGCAGAAATGGATATATAAATTATACACAGAACTTGTACATGAAGAATTAATCAAATTGCATACTGTTAAATGGGAGAAAATTACAAGAAATATGGCTAAAACTTATAATGGGAGATTCAAAATATACTTCTGATATATAAAATCATGTACAATTAAAATTCCAGTGAAGTGCTTTTTTTTTTTTTTTTTTTTTTTTGCTTGAAACTACAATGTAGTGGAATAGGTTATTGCATAACTTGCCTTGGCAACAGATGGAGGCTGCCAAGAACCACAGAAACTGTCCTCAAACAAGCTATCGCTTTTCTTACATCCTTCTCTCAACCTTGTTTCTTTCTTCTCCTGGACTCAGCATCTACACAACCCTCTTTCTAATTCTATCCAGTCCTTCATATTTTCTTAGAGAGTGACTCAGGCAGACTTCAAATTACACAGTATAACCCTTACCGGACTCTTACCCTTTTCAACTATTGCACTTTCATCCATGCAGACGTACAAATCCCTTAAATTGCTGCAAGTTCAGTACTAACTGTTTTGTCCTGGACGGACAAGCTCAGGTGGTTAGTAGGGGAACCTTTACATTAGTAGAGGTAACACTGGTGCTGAATAACAAGAAAGTAAAACACCAAGTGAAAAAATTGTGTAGGGGCTTTGAAAAGTGTACAAATATTGTTGTTTTGTTAGTTCTCTAGCTTGATTCTAAATGCAAGTAATACTAGAGGCTAGACTATGTAAAGCTTTTCTTGGGGTGGTCCAGACTAGGATTTAAGTGTATAGAGCATGTTACCACTTCAAATCCTGGCCTTCATCAAGCTTTGGTGACTAATTATGCATGTAATAGGTGAAGATCTTGGGGCATAGAACCCAAACAGCTGATCAGTAATAAGAACTCAATATTCACTGGTATTCAACAAAACACCCAAATCCTGACATGGGACAGTTACTGTGGGGTTGGAGCAAACTGGACAGCATATCTGCACTCCGCAAATGACACCTCTGAACATTTAACACAAGAAAGCTCCTACTGTGGAACTTTAACTTAAAACACTGCTTTAGACGATAGTTGGCGCAACACTGTAGGTAGTGGAGGTATCGCTCTCCTCATCAGTGGTGGGTCACGTAAAAACGATCCTCATCTACAAACTGCAGATCTTGAAAACCTTGGATGCTGTCCATTTAACAAGAGAAAGCACCATTAAAACTAAATAGCATAGTTTTATTTCTGTGTGAAATGATCAAAATTGATGGCTCCAGTGTATATTTTAAGTTTCCAGTTACCAGCATGGTATTGCACTGTTGTACAACTGAATTCAAGCAAGGGTTCGTTGTCTAGGTTTTATTCGTGGATATAACTGTAAAAACAGAATAAAAATATTAGCCTTTGCATGATGAATACCTTACCAAGTTAAATATTAAGCAGTTCCATTATAGCCAAGGCATACTTATTAACAAGAATTAAGTGGTGGAAGTGTTTGGGGGTGAGATTTCCCTAAGGTACGTGTTCTTGGGTAACTTCTGGAATATTAAACCAGAAGTAGCGCAAGGCCAAAGGCTGACTTACTCCTGTCAACAGCAGCAAAAAGGACTGCTGCTCTGAGAAGGACTCTGTTCAGCTTAAGATCCCAGTCTAGACTAAAGGATGCTTTTATGTGAGTACAAGAATTCCCTGTTGAGCCCTAGAAAGTGCTTATTTCCTGCTTTATAAGGTTTTCTTCTGCATTTTGTCCTCTGTATCTCTCTACTTGGTAGCCTTCCATTCTTGGTCTGTCATAGCAGTGTCCCGTATGAGAGCAGCATAAACACCTTGCCTACACTTATCTTAAAGGCTCTTGCTTGTTTTACACTTGTACATATCTATAGGTCGCTCATCTTGTGACAGGTGTTAAAAGCCACCCTAAAGGACTTCTGAGCCATAGCCTCAAGCCGCCTAGTAGAGCCAGCACACTTGACAGAGGGGCCCTATATTTTAGCCAGGGGGAAAAAATCTTATCCAAGATTAGAGCATAAACTATACTGAACTATATACTAACTTACCAAATAAAAACCAGCACTGATCTCCTAACCACAGCCCCTCCTTCTTGTTTACAATGACACAGACGCCAGAGAGACTAAGGATATTCTGCTTTGCAGCATTTCATAGCAGTTTGTGCAGATGATGCACAGCGGGATTCTCACCAAAGACCCATCTTGTGTTTCTACTTCAGAAAGAAGTAAAAAGTAGAAGGGAACTTAAAGGGAACTTACCCCAAGAAGATTTTTAGGCACATAGCCTTCTTTATCATTCAGGCGGGCCCACCACCACTCCGTTTCATTATCGTCCTTGCGTCTAAGAACAGTAATGGCATCGCCCTCGTGGAATGACAACTCGTCATTATTCTGGGCTTCATAATCCCACAGAGCGTACACCACGCCTTTATTCATCACTCCCAACTTCTCCTGCACTCCTGTTACCAACAAATTGGAAAACATGGTAAAATATCCTGGTTTCCCCCTGAGATTTTTAGTATGGACACCGTGGCCCAAATATTAGTCTCTTATTAATAAAATTTCATAAACAATTTTCAGCACTTCCATTACGAAATGCTTTCAGAAATTTAAGTGCGTCATAAACCCATGAAGTTTATCTTTTATTATATTTGCAATAGAAAATTTACAGTCTTTTACTCAAAGGAGGATAAAAATAGTTTTACAGATGCCTGAGCAAAGCAGCTGTAGAGACCTGCTGTGTGTTTCTCCCATCGGTCACTGTACAGTAACACTTGAAGCTTCTGCAAATCTGTGTCAGGCATATAAAGCCTTAAGGAAGCTTTTGTCCTTTGATGGAAAGTGAAATTTTGTCTGCTCCACTGAGGTACTTTTCTTGCAAAATGTATCTTAGTATATACTTAGGTCCATGGGGCTGGATAGGATCCACCCTAGAGTACCGAGGGAGCCAGCACCTCAAGGAGCTCACCAAGCCTCTCTCCATCACTTATCAAGTATTGACTAATAGGGGAGGTCCCAGCTGACTGGAGGCTTGCCAGTGTGACACCCATCTACAAGAAAGGATGGAAGGAGGATCTGGGGAAACTACAGGCCTGTCAGCCTGACCTTGGTACCCGGGGAAGATTATGGAGAGGTTCATCTTGAGTGAGCTCACATGTCAAGTGCAGGACAGCCAGGGGATCAGGCCCAGCCAGCATGGGTTCAGGAAAGGCAGGTCCTGCTTGATCAACCTGATCTCTGTCTATGACCAGGTGACCTGCCTAGTGAATGGGGGAAAAGCTGTGGATGTTGTCTACCTGGACTTCAGTACAGCCTTTAACACCAACTCACACAGCATTCTGCTGGAGAAGCTGCCTATGCTCACGGCATAGACAGATGTACTCTTCACTGGGTTAAAAACTGGCTGGCCACGTGGGCCCAGAGAGTTGTAGAGAATGGAGTTAAATCCAGTTGGCAGCCAGTCACCAGTGGTGTCCTCCAGGACTCGGTGCTGGGGCTGGTCTTGTTCAATATCTTTATCAATGCTCTAGATGAGGGGATTGAGTGCATCCTCAGCAAGTATGAAGATGACACTAACTTGGGTGGGAGTGCTGATCTGCTAGAGGCTAGGAAGGCTCTACAGAGAGATAGAGATCTGGACAGGTTGAATTGATGGGCCAAGGTCAATTGTATGAGGTTTAACAAGGCCAAGTGCCGGGTCCTGCATTTCCATCACAACAACCCCAGGCAATGCTACAGGCTTGAGGAACAGTGGCTGGAAAGCTGCTTGGCCAAAAAGCACCTGGGGGTGTTGGTCGACACCCGGCTCAATAGGAGCCAGCATCGTGCTTTGGTGGCCAAGAAGGCCAACAGCATGCTGGCTTGTATTAGAAATAGTGTGGCCAGCAGAAGGAGGGCCGTACCTCAAGTACTGTGTTCCATTCTGGGCCCCCATCACAAGAAAGACATTGAGTTGCTGAAGCAAGTTAAGAGAAGCACAGCCAAGTTGATGCGGGGTCTGGAGAACAATTCCCATGAAGAGAGGCTGAGGGAATTAGGATCGTTTAGTTTGGAGAAGAGGAGGCTAAAGGGAGACCTTCCTGCTCTCTACAACTCCCTGAAAGGAGGTTGTAGCGAGGTGGGTGCGGCCTCTTCTCTCACATAAATAATGACAGGACCAGAGAAAATGGCCTGAAGTTGCACCAGGGGGGATTTAGATATTAGGAAGAATTTCTTTACTGAAAGAGTGGTCAGGTGCTGGAAAGGGTTGCCCAGGGAGGTGGTGGGGTCACCATCCCTGGAGGTATTCAAAAAACGTGTAGATGAGGCACTTCAGAACATGCTCTAGTGGGATGGTGAGGTGGTTTTTTGTGGTGGGTTGGTTTTGGTTAATTTTTTTTTGATGGTTGGATGCAGTGATGTTAGAGGTCTTTTC
The DNA here is from genome assembly GCA_033439905.1 of Ceryle rudis. Classification (NCBI taxonomy): domain Eukaryota; kingdom Metazoa; phylum Chordata; class Aves; order Coraciiformes; family Cerylidae; genus Ceryle; species Ceryle rudis. Next base: position 68,486 of record JAAGNO010002635.1, on the reverse strand, counting down.
CAACTGTGACAGTTCTGTGGCTCTGTGATTCTGTAATTAGTAACTAAATGCATTCTGTAAGTTAATTATTTGTAGAATGTGTGTTTCTTCATGTGATATCCTAGAAATTTGTGCATCAGCAAGCTGGAGTATCTCTATCAAAATACTCGACAACTTGCTGTTACTGTCAAAACCTCCCCAGGAAAACATTTCCTTGAAATTAAGCCAAATTAAACTTTAAAAATCTGTAACACTGGAAAGAGCCTGTGAAGTAACTAAGAGAAGAGAGGGCTATGAACAATATAATAACGAAAAGACAATTCCGTTTTTAGTGTTTTGAAAGAACAGGTGATAGGCACTATTGTCAAGTCTGGGGCCTAAGCAGATGTTTCATGCAGAGCAGAGAGACAAAAAGGAATGAAGTCTAGAAGATCTAAAGAAGTTTGTAGTGTTGCAGCTTACCATACAAGAACTGGGAACACTGAATATAACCTTCTTCCATCTCTTCACACTTGTCTGCAGCAGTTTCTATATCACTTATAGTTGAAGCAAAAATAGCTGCCCCAGATTCAACCAGTAGTTTACAGAGATGAACACTATTGCAAGAAGCAGCACAATGCAAGGGTGTCCTGAAATAAAGCAAAAATGTACGGATGAAAAAATAAACTCCCATGAATCCGAACTATTTTGTCTTGCAATATGGAGCTTAGCCTGTCTATTTTTAAAGGAAATCGTTCTTTATGGTTATAGTATATGTATGTGCTGTACGAAACCTGCTGTGCAACTGGAGTGGATTCCAGGATTTACCTGACTCCAGTAAAAGCCAAACATAATAAAATGTGTGTTAGCAAAAACGTCAATTTTTGTAGCATACAAAGATGCCGAGTGTAAGAGAATATCTTCCAACGTGAGGAAATCCGGAAGGTAAAACAAAGGTGAGGGCCAAACATATGACCACAGCAAGGTTTCACATCCCTTCCAAACACTTCAGAAGTGCTACCTCGACCTGTAAGGCTAGATTCTTCAAGAACACTAAAATCTGTGTGGCTTGTATGATGAAATTTAAACAAATTGGTTAAATAAATTATTGAAGGTATTTGTTATTTATAGTTTAATTATTTCAGCGTCTGAAAAAGTGCAACAGCACCACTAAGTAAAAGCAAAATGTAGTATACTTTATGATTCAAGTGTGCTTGAACATGAGTTGAACAGCGTAACTCTGCATTTGTGTTCATCGACACCTAGAGATTAGAAAGTGCTCGTCTGCTGGGAGTAAAGGTGCTGTGGTTTAAGGGTGAACAGATGGAGCAGGGGGACAGGTGGTAACCCTGTGACTATGAGGAGTCAGAGGGCAACTGATATTTCCTTCCCTGCCACAATCCTTACAACAAGGACACAGGAAGTTGGTGGGTGGCTCTTCCGTCCCAGGCTCTGGGAGCTGCGAGGGCATCTCAGCCTGGCTGGCCCTGACTCCACATGTGCCACACGATCCATCGCCATCCCGGAGTGGGTTTTCTATAGAGTTCTGTATCCTTCTGCCTTTAGTATTCCTTTTTCCATTTTTCTCCTATTATTCATTAAATTGTTACAGTCTTAACTTCTCATCTTGGGTGAGGCATTTTTCTTTTTCCATATTCCCCTTTTTATCCTCCCCTAGGAGGGAAGGGGAAGGGGGCTAATCCTGCTCTGTGTTTCACGGGAGCTTGTCCCAAGCGTTAAACAGAGACAAAGGGAAGGAAATTATTCAGAAGCCAGGTCTTGACTGAATTTTGAATGTGCATCAAAATGGTGTTTCTCCCAGATGCCGATTTAAAAATTGTGACACTTACCACCCATCACTGTCTGCTGCATTTACATTTACACCAAAATCAAGCAGGAACTTCACAATGTGGTGATGACCAGCACATACTGCGTTATGCAAAGGTGTAATTCCTTCATCATTTGGCTTACTGGGATCATCAACCTATTAAAAACATAAAATAGTTCAGTGCTCTTTGGTTTTCTCCTTAATACTTAAAGAGGTTGCCATTGTTTAGAAGCTCACCTCGTATATGATTCGTTGTACAAGATCAAATTCTCCCTCCAAAGAAGCATCTAGAAGGAGGGCCAACGGATTGAACTTCACTCTCAAACCATGGCCTGTTCTTTCTGAGTTTGGTTTCTTCAAGTTGGTACGTTTTGTCTGAGTATGGATGAAAGTTGGAAGTCATCATTTCAGGTCACGTAAGTATCACACATGATTCAGTCTTAAAACTAGATTAAGAATCCCATCCTCCTTAAATGGTTCATAGAACTATGTAGACATTTCTGTTATAAAGTCTTACTATGTCACACTCAAAAAACGCCAGTGTAATTTAGAAGCTTCTAATTAAAGGTAGGGACTACGAGGAATGAAGTTTTAATTGTATCTAATATGAGCCGATTCTATTTCTGGTGGATTGTCTGAGACCCTGTCAAAACTTTTGCTTAGGCCAAAAGCATGACACAATTAAGTCTGAGTATCAGTCTCTACTCAGAGGAATCTTTGCCTTGAATTAGCAAAAGTATCTGCTGTAGGACAGTACTGACAAGTTACAAGTTTTGCTGTGGGCAAGAAAAGTCCAGAACACGAAGCTATTTTATGTGATGTTCTAGCCGGTGTTATCAGATGGTGTTCTCAGAAGAAGTATTCTTAAGATCTGAAACACATTAAAATGTGTTTTGAAAATATTCTGAATCATTCACTTGTCCTTGTCACTTTCCAGGAAAAAAAAAAAAAAATCTATTATTAATTACAGGTTTTAGAGAATGCTTCTGGTCTCTAGCACTGTAAGATCCATTTTCATTTATGGTCTTATTTAGTATGGCTATTTTAGTTTGGAAAATAAACCTCGCACAGTATGAACAGTATCTGTTGCCAGTATATTCCATCCTCCCAGAACTATCCTGGCCCACTTGTGCTTGTGGCAAATGCATACAAGGCCCTGTGCACACTGCAGCCAAATGGGCAGAGGAATGCAAGGTCCCTACATGAATCAAAAAGTGGAAACACAATTTGAAACCAGTGCTAAAGTGAGTCCTAGCCACAACTCGGAATAAAATCAAGTTTTCCCCCTGTTTTCAATTCTCCACATGCTGTAACTTTTGGTAATGCCAAGTATTTAAAAGATTTTGATGCAGCTGGAGGAGGGGCTTTGAAAGCAATTGAATTATGTGAAAAAACATAAACGAGTGTCCTGCGTTGCTGTCAGCTTTGGTCTCACATTTTCTCTGCTGCAAGGGAAAAAGGAGTGCACTTCTCCCAGAAAAGTTACTTCAGCTTGCTTGCAAATTGAGAAGCTTCTCACGGACATAGCTTACCCTTAGTTTCATACAAATAGTTATCTTTGTAAGCCCAGGGAAATGAAAAAAGTATTTTTACTGGAATCTCAGGATTCCAGAATTACTTCTACAACAAGATTATATAGCTGAGACAAAAATTCTACAACCTAAAACTACATATGCAAACTCCTGTTGCCTGTATGCATATTCTCCTTATTAAGCAGCTACACTAGTAAAGAGACTAATCCATTAGAGTCCTTCCTGGAGCCCCCCTGGTCTTCTTTCCTTTTAGTTGCATGAAACTTGAAGTGCAAACACACCATTTAGCATAAACTTACCATCCTCCAGTTATTCCTAAACACACAGCTAATTCTGTAGTTCAAAAAATTGTCTTTTTGCTTTGTTACTTACTGCAGGAAGTGGAGGAGGAAGAGCAGGTGGCAAAGGAGCTTCATCTTCTGCTGGAGAACTGACCTCAGGCGTGGGACTGGATGACTGTTCAGTAGAAGGAACTATAGCAGGGTTGTTGTTGTTATCTTCAGTTGTCTCGGATGTTTGATTTGTGGTTTCAGTACTTATAAGTTCCTCAGTAGCAGGAGAAGGTAATTCGTTATCATTGGCATCTGATGAAGGGGGTGGCTCGTCTGGAAGAGGAACTGTAGGTTGCACGGAAATAGGTTCTTCAATGTTGCCATTGGTACTAGCATTACCGTTATCAACGTCTGCTAAGATGCCTATGAAGTCCTGTGGATTGCTTGGCTGATAAAAAGGAGCACTTTCTATTCCTCCAGCAAGAGTATTAAAGCGCTGATACAATAGTTTTTGTATATTTGGTCCACTTGGGCCCTCTGGTTCAGTGATAGAACTACGCTTCTTTAATGGCCTAGGGGCATTGGCCAGCTTTCTTCTCAGGGCTTCAAGGTCAGCATCACTTTGATACCGTAGGGGTGAGTGCACAATGGGTGTGAGCTTAGTAGGACTGAGAGGACGAGGAATGTTTTCTACATTGCTGTTTTCACTGGGTGGTGGAGCATTTTCCAGCTCTTGCTCTTTTTCAGAGACTTCAGTCTGAGGCTGAGATTGTGGCTGTGAGGAAGTCTGGGCAGGCAAAGAACCATGAAGGAATGGCAAGGGTGAGGGAGAAGTCGAACCAGATTGTAATACTGGTTTTCCGTAAACTGAAGAAAAGAAAGATGGAAAACAGTGAAGAACTGTTTTCAGATTACATCATAAAATATTTGCAAATAAACCATGTATGTTTCTCTTGCTACTTATTTGACACTAATACAGAAAGAAAAAAAAAAAGGTCAAATGAATTATACTGAAGCCTATCAAAGCAGAAATAAAAACTCACCTCTTGGTGATGGTGACACTTCTTACAATTATAACCTACAAGTAAAACCTGGAATGTTTTTCCTCTTTCATGAGGTAACAGTAACAGGCGAAAAACTCTCCTCTCTAGCCGCTGTTTTTTCAACTTGTTTCTGAAAGTACTGTTAGACTATCCAAACTGTATTTTTCTAATTGCATCTAGTTTTAAAGAAAAGGTAATTGAATATATACTTATCACCTCAAAAAATATATGAGACAATTTTTCTGCCATGGTGCATACACATAAGTATCTTTCCTCTTCTCACAGATTTAGAGAAGTTTTTCAAACTGTTATGGAAAGTAAATTAAGCCCAAGTAGATCTTAACAGTCTATGTCAAAGGGAAAAATAAAGCAAAATACATTCTACCTGCTTTTACCGACTTATTTAAGGTATTGTATACAGCTTGTTGATAATTCTTTGGTGGTGTTGCTTGCTGAAGATACATTGAGTAGATGGAACTGGAGTTTACTGTCTGTGGCCCTTTTCTGGGAGACTGAGGTCTTGATCCTTTATCAGCTAGGAAAGGTCTGATTGCCACAGTTAAAGGGAGTTCTGGCCTGCCTTCTCCTCCTGGAAACAAGGCGGGACCAGAAGGTTGATACGTAGGGCTGGGAGGTACAGAAATTCTCTGTTGAATCTGTTGTGAAGAACTGGGCTGGTGAACGTTGCTTGGTGGCGGAAGCGGAACAGGTCTTTGCCGATTTGTTATACTGGTGCCGGGCCTGGGCAGACTGCCATCCTTCCTTCTTTCTAGAGAATTTGTAGAACCTGTTCCTAAGGGAACTGGACTGGGATAGGTCCCATAGTTTTGAGGCAACTGCTTGCTTACACCAGGAACTGCTGGTGGCACCTTCCCCAGGTCAAGACCCTATGTAAGAACAATAAATATTACATACATCACCTAATTAAATAAAATACTTGTGAGCAAGAATATTCCTCATTCAACAAAACATATTAATCATCTCATGTGACAGCAAAGGAGTCACTATAAACAATCTGTGTTCTGTAATCACTAGATATGATTCTGCCTGAATTTACCACGGGACCTCATCGTACATCAGAGAGAGGCCACTGTTTAAAGGCATCTTCAGCTATGATACATTAGTATGAATCCAAAATGATCTGCATACTTTCAAAGCCTGAATAACTTGTTCTAGGTTCTGGATCTCAGCATCTAGTTGATAATGTATTTGGTAATACATAGTGTGATAACAAAGTTTACCAAAACTATTTAAAGACCAGATCCTTATTCCTTATAAAGATTGCAGCTTTAAGGAATTCATAAAGTACTAGAACAACAGTGCAGACAAACACCACCCGTGGACTCACTCAGGGATAGATTTAATTACTTGTTTTGAGAAATTTCTGTGAGAAAAAGAGTGCACTGGAAAAGTAATAATCTACACGAATGAAAAAGAGTAATGAAGAACTGAATTAGAAAAATAGGAAGGTGGGGGAGATGATTAGAAGCAAAGGGAGAGAAAAGGGGTCACCAGATATGTAAAAGAACAGGAAGGAATACAAACTGCTGAAGTTAAAAAAAAAAAAAAAAAACAAACAACTTTTATATATAAATTTTAATGTGATAAGAACAGGAAGGAACAGGAGGAATACAAAGGTAGTAACTGAAGTGAGTTCAGCTATTGAAGCCAACGATTCCTAAGTTCAGCCAAACATCTATAAATATATCACAGATGAAACCCACCAGCTTATCAGTACTTCCTAATACTGAAGTTGGCAATGGCTGGCTGGAAATAGTTCCTTGTTTTAAAGCAGTATCCATGCTTGATTCTTTCCAGTCTGTGTTGGAGATCTGAGGGGGTTTCACCACAGGGGTTGAGCTCTGTTTAAGTATTGGCCAATTTCCATCATTAGCTTTAAAACAGACAAAAATACTATATTTAAGATAATCCACAACACCATTGTAAACAAGCAAAACAACAAAGAAATGGAGTGCTTTAGATTACAACAGGATTAATTTGATTCCAGAAATGAGATAAATCAACATTAGTGTTTGATTTAGAAATCAATACTGAAAGCCCAGTCACTGCATATAATGTGCTGTTCATTAACCTTGGACATTTTAATTGTATTGAAAATTTCTATAGAAAAAAAGACTTAAAATTTTGGTTTGAGTGTTGCATATTCTATTATTACAAGGCAAACAAGTTCAGAACAAAAATCCTTACAGAAACAATCAACATATTTCTTTTGGTACTATGAAGAGACACCATCAAATATGCTAAATGTTAAGTCTACATAAGATCTGAGTGGGCTTACTCCAAATTTAAACTATGGTTACTACATTTGTTCACTCAGAACATGATGTAAAATACTCATTTCAACAATGTGGTGGAACAGAAGCATACATTCCTTTGCTGGAAGTGGCAGTTAACTTACCTTTTGTTTTTCCTCAGCATACTCACCTGCTTAGAATTGCCCCAGAGATTTAAAATTAAAGAAATTTATAAAGTCAGCTGACAACTTCAAAAAAGTCATGGCCTTTTATCTTCATCATATGCAAAAAAATCATGCACAGCTGCACATAAACTGAGGCATTGATACGTTACTTTATTAACTGGGTGAGACTAGTTTCTGTTCTCTAAGTAAGCAGTAGAGTTTAAATGGCCTGATATGATAATTAGATCTGTTTTATAGCATCTGTACAGATTCCTGGTTAGATCCTGAGGCTTTCATTTGCCTTTGAAAGATTAAACTTCCAAGTTTCTCTTACTCTAAGGAGACCAGAGATCCTTTCTTCCTCCCTATTGCCTGTAATTATCTTGGTGGAGCACTCAGGATCAGTGAAGATGCCATGTAATGCATAACTCACTTTACTAGAGGATAGTAACTAAAAGAAAACTGAGTTTTTGTGAGTGTATAGATTTACTAAGATTTCTGGACTGCACAGTAAGACAATATCACATGACAATTGGCTATTTAATGGCAAAGTTTCCCATTTCATTTCAGTTTTAAGCCCTCAGAAAAGAGAATCAACAAGGCTGTTTGTGGAGTTCTTTGCCGTCCTCTGTCTAGTATAGTGGATAGTATAAGGATAAGCTGCATAGAACATACTAATTACAGTGAATTCAACATCAACACACTACTTTCTAGCTTTATCCTCTTTACTGAGTACCCCTTTTCTCCCCCCCCCGCATGGAAATGACAACCTGAAGACTTCTTGACAATTAACACCCAGTATTTCACTCTATGAGTGTAAATTCACTCTACTATCTCATAAATCTATTTATAGGCTTGTTGAAAACATACCACTGTATTTAAGCTACAATACTTCTTTTTTATTATATGTGCAGACTATTTCTTAATATTATATACACTATATTGTATTAACCTTTCCAATGCCTATCAACTGTGTTTGAATTCCGAGAGATAATTACTTTGGAGCAAGAGTATTATTGTGTTTAAAGACAGCTAACACTTGCATATTTTTACACTGATGATATAGTACATAGTCCAGAAATCACTTTTCATACTTGTAAACTTCCAGGAAGTAATGAAGCCTGGCTTTAGCTCTAGCAACATCCAAGAACTGTGTTTTTAATTATCTGGTTATCAAGAGGAATGCAAAAAGAGATGACTGTCTGAACACTTAGAAAATTTGCCATTATTTAGGGTCAAAGTATGCATTGAATTAGTGTCTGTAAAAAGCACACAGGATTTTCCTTAACTCCAGTAAGATTATGGTTCAGTAAAACTTATGTTTTGAAGATCAGTAAGAGGCACTAGAACTGATTCACACTAAATGTGAAAACATCTTAAGTTTAGCTATTAAGAAAGCACTTAGAGAAACAACAGCAAAAATCCCAAAGAATTTAATTATCTTACCTGGAAATACAAGCTCACACTCTTCTATGAGAAAGACAGCCATACAAAAACTTTTTGTAATCCTTCAAATTCCAAATGTTAGCACATTCATCCCCAGATTCTGAGATAACAGACTGGAAGTGAATTTAGACTCTCTCTCCTCTCTCTAATTTCTGTTTCATTCTACTTACATAAACATGAGAATGTAACTGTCCCCACCTTCATGTCCTTCACGTTACACTCTGGCAGCCTTGCCAACTACCGTGCATTTTTTACAAGTACACCTCTCACGTACTCCCACAACCCAAGCTGCATCTCATGCACTTAAGTAAGCTGCTGTTGCAATCTGCAACTGCAGTGTAGGGCGCCAGAGCCTGTGCGATACGTGCTAAGAGGAGGCAGCCAAACAGCATCTGCCTTCTGCTATCTTTGGTTAGACTGAACAGGTCCCAGACACTCTTGCCCATCTGATGGCAACGCCCTTCTGACAAGCCCTCACTAGCTCCTGCTCTCAGCCACCCAGAGCCATTTCAGCCAACTGGCTTAATTTTCTCCTCCCAATGTGCTCTCTCCTCTGCCATTTGTCACACTACCTAACAGCCACCGTATTTCAACTCCCACCAGTCCATTGTGCATTTACATAAATAAGACAGTGACATGCAGACACAAAACGTTTTGTGCGTTTTCTCTGACTTTACCTAAGAATTTTTGCAGGTCTGGATCCAGGATACTTGCTTTAGCAGTTGAAGTGAAAAACAAGTATAACATTTTTGTCCAATGGATGACGGCAAGATTTTTGCTATTGGCTTGGACAGAGTGAGCTTTTATCCCAACCCTGGGGCCAGTGCAACATGGAAACTCAAAGTTTCCCACCAAGTAACTCAAGCTAAACCTGTGCGTAACTTTATCTATCTAATCTGAGATACACTAAAACATGCTTTGGTGATTACCAAGAATTTTCTAAATAGCAATTAGAAAATTTCAAAGCTTTTCAATGAAGAAAACTCATCCTTATTATACTTCTCCAGTACTCCCGGGATGAATTTGCTGCAAATCTGTTTCCTTCAAAGATAAAAAGCAACTTCTCAACAATTTTATATTTCAACAGCATCTTCTGCATGCCAGACCACAACACGAGTTCTAAAGATGCTGTTTAATATGCATCTGTATGCAAGAGCTCAGATGACCATATTAAAAACTGAGTTCTTAGCTAGCCAGAGATCTTCAACGGACTCACAGTGCTGGGTGTCAAAGACAGTAGGTGCCAGGCGGATGACATTGTGAACAGCAGACTGAAGAGAAGTGGGAGGTGACAGAATAGGATCCACTATTATGTCTAAATCAGAAACCTTCCAGGTGTCTGGAGATTTTTTCACACACCCACAGTCTGTTTCTACCGGACACACCAAGGCAGATCCAGTTACACAGAAAAAGAAAGAAAAAAAGTGGTGGAAAAATTATAACAATGACAATGGAGAAATTAGAACAGGAACACTCAGATAATGAGAAATAAAAGCATGACAGTTAAAAAAACAAACAAACAAACAAACAAAAAAAGAATCTCTATTTCTTTTCTTCCTGTGAGCATATAAGCTTCTCCTTAAATAAGTTTATCTTATAGGAATTTATTCAAGTACATTCAGAGTAATAAACACAAAGTCAGTCCTAAGGTAGAATAATTACTTCTATAAAAATCAGAATTATCATTCAGAAATCTTGTAACCTCCTGAGGTAGGACTAGAAGTGGCTATGTATATCTTCTGAGGTTGATATTTACAAAATACTGAATTATTTTTGATTGGGGAACTTAAAGGTTATGAGCTCTCTTTTCCTATATGTGGAAGAGGAATCCACATGTCTGAAAATAAAGCTTCACCCCACAATTAAGTTATTCCATATTCTTAAGACTTCTCCATAAAACCACAGTGATGGGGTTTGTACAGCCTTTCAATTATAAAGGCATTGTTAAATGACCAATATCAATGGAAAAGACTGAGGGTTTCTATCTTCTCTTTAGATTGATTCAGTTCCTGACCTTGGGTATTTGAGGGGGCATATCTTTTGTTCTTTCCTACAGAAAGTCTCAGATTGTCTTCCCTCCATCTCTTCATCCCCATTTGGAAGCAGGCTTTTGCTTTGCTTTTGCTCAAGCTTTGCTGGAGTGTTCAGTTTTAAGTACTGAAACATATGTGACTAATGCAGAAACTTTGGTCTAGTGGTCACTGCTTACCTTGCTTTTAGATCTCTCCTAGGAGACAAGGTAAACTAAGTCCTGTGATTAGACCCATGGGATCGTTCATTTTTATTTGTATTATGCACATTTTCCTAGCTAACCATTTCTTAAGAATTCTGATTTTGCTTCAATGAGCAGAGAGGTGAGCTTTGCCAGAATTAGAACTTAAGGCACCGATGTCATGACCTGCTCGCGTCATTCTCCAATGTAAAATAATAATAATAACAACAATAATAACAACAATAATATCAGCAATAATAGTTCTATTTTATAATGTAGGTGAAATTTTTAATTTTGAGAAACATGGGAGCCAATGGACATCAAATTCTGGGGAGCACTCTGGCAGGGTAGCTCCTTCATTAATGAAGGCAGAAACAAGTAAACAGTAAAATGCTAAGGTTAATCCATTTCAGAAATGCTTCAAGCACCACAGATTCTCATATCTCAGTTGGAGCACAAACCTCCCATAGTTTTATTCTATTTTCCTATTTAGTCTCCTTCTGAGAAGTAATATTACTTTTACTTGTGCTTTAGCTTTGTTATACTTGACATGAAGAGACATAATGTAAATAGTTGTTTATAATATAGTTTGTCACAAAGTACATTTTTTTTATTAGATTCAAACATATAATCTAACTGAAAAGCTATTAAAGACAGAACATATAATCCATGAAGGAAGATGTGTTCCTTTTAGTGGTGTATTAGCTAGTAAAATTTCAAAGAAAATACCCAGTCTCCTAAGAAAAAAAAATCATGGAAAGAGGCAAAGCCACCTCATCAAATAACTCATGTCCAATTCACAGGACAATGTCAAGACATCTAAAACTTGCCACTTCTACTACAGAAATACACCAACACTAGGTCTCCTAAGATTACATTCTTTTCCAAACCATGTGTATTAATAAATACCACACTTAAGTGCTTACCAGATTTTGATCTTCCATGTGTTGAGCTAGAAGCAATGGTGAGAGACTGTGGTTTAACTGGATCTACTGGTACAGCATAAGTGCCAGCACTTGGAACTTGGATGTAAGGTCCTACTGCTGCCACCCTTCCTGAAGCACTCAGGGATGACTGGGGTGATGAAGTTCCATTAATACGATTCAACTAAAAAAAAAATTTAAAATATCAGACAAATTGAAATGTGAACATTTGTGCATGAACAGGAGGTCGAAATTTAATTATCTAGAACTATGCACTGTAGCTAAGACGCCTTAATAATTAAACTACCATAGTCTGCCATGCTTCTACCAAAGAAAAAAAATAAAATAGTATGAATTTTCTTTTCCTACACCAACACCTCAACAATTAAATTTCTCAGCCACAGCACATAGTTCTTGTAGAAACCTTATCTGTGTAAGGTCTCTTTCACTCTGCCTTTCTTAGGCAAATGGACTAAAATGAGTTCTTAAACAATCAAATATGTATGGCTTTGTTTTTTCTTTTCCAGTAAGAATACCTCCAGCTAGGAATACATATGGAAATCCAGAATTGATCTCTCTAGTCCTTAGATAAATGGTCTACTGTGCAACTGATTTCTTTTCGAAGTTCCAGACAACTGATAAGACTAGCTTTATCAGGCCATTTCTATTTTTATAAATTGTCCACACTGGAAGATCAGTATTTTAAAAAACTTCAACTTATTATACTTTCATTCTGTGAAATACAGCCCATAATCACACTTTCCTTCCTTAAAAATATAAATGAGTATAAATTTTAATATAGTATGGTCTGTGCCATGAAGAAAAATAAAAAGAAACACATCCTAGTAGTTTTCTGATGTATACCAAAACCTTAAAAGAGTTTTAAGAAGCCTGCTGCTTTTAAAATAGATGTTCTTTAGATGTAATTGTATTTCTCATCTGGGAAGAAGTGAGATTCTATGTAGTTTTTATAGGCTCTCGATAACTAAAGTGTGGCCCTTTTAACAGTTTATCTTACAGGAATGTTTTCTTTTTGACGTGCCTCAACTTTTTTCTTGTATAGTCGTTCACGCAGCTCGTTGATTCGCTTGTCCATCATAGCCACCTCCATGTTCCGTTTGTTTAAGAGTTCTTTCTGCTGCTGAAGCTTGGAGTTCTGCTCCTGGTTAAGCCTGTTACGAATCTTCAAAAAAGACACAGCCTGTCAAATTAGCATTTGCAACTATAAACAACTCCTAAAAGGAAACAGTGAAAGAGTGTCTCAATAAACTGGTGGATACCTATTAAATACATGTAGACAGCATCCCGTTTAGAACAAATGGATTGACTATTAGACATAAAGACATTTCAGAACTGAATTCCAGCATGAAAAATTAAGTCACAGAAAATGTTTGCTCAAAGTTACATTTAACCAAGACAGTTTGACTACCATGAAAACTAAGTGATATAAGACTTGTAACAGAAATTATGCTATTGATTCTGTTTCCAGTTTCAGTGGATGGGTGGTTAACTGAGGGGCTAGTGCAGGACTGGGCATGGATTTTCCTCTCTACACTGGGATTAAAATAGAAACCTTCACGGCAGGTTGCCAGTAGATTAAGGAATTGATTACATTTATGGTTTAAATCAACCATGACCATCTTTATAATTATTTCTTTTGCTTTCCCATTGGCATTTTTTCATGCCTTCAATAACTCTAGACAGTATTGTCTCAATTCTCTAACTTTCATGGTAACGTTACAGGCAAAAAAACCTGAGGCAAACTTAAGTCTTGATAAACACATATGGGATCACTGTGAAGCACGAGAGAGAAATCTTTCAGAAATACTCAAAAGGCAGATGTGCCTTGTGTAAATGGGGAATGGGGAAAAAAGAGGGGAAAAGGACCATTATTCCTAATTCATGAAAATTTGTGATGGATTAATTTACAGGTTGTATTTGCTCATGTAAAGAAATGAGAAACTAATTCTAAGATTTAAATTAATTTTTAAATATTAAATATATATTAAAGCTGCTGTCTTGATCACAGTGAAGTACATGGGTAAATAAAAAAAAGCACTCAAATATTGATACATTGTCATGCAATTAAGTATTCCATTTTTTTAAACAGAAAGACTGGACAAAATTTCCATCTAAACTGACTACTCATGTGAGAACTACACTTTAGATAGAACAATCTTCTTGGAGGAAGATATATGGTAATGCTACAGGGAATACTGTGTGAATATACTGCAGTTATAGTGCACTATATAGTGCAGGGAATAGAGTGTATCTCATATTTTTTATGATTCTGTTAAAATGTGTTATTTAATTCTTCTGTATTTTGTTTATTTACACTAGACATTTCACAATAATTTTCACAATTTTAAATTTATTTTTATTCATTGTTCAGTGCTGTCTGCAAGTTAAGATGATATCTAAGTGAGCTTGTTAAACCCAGTTCTTTTCAAAACAGAAAATTACTGACATGAATTTTTTTTATTTTTTTTTTTAAAGAGAGATTAAAAAATACTAGATTATTTCAGCATTCAAAATTTCAGTATTAGGGCCTGAGAAACACCCTTCAGAACACCTGCACACCTTGTATCATTCTGTGCATGAGCAACAATAAAACATGGTGTTGAAAGCTAAAGAAATTATGTTTTAAAGAGGGTTATATGCAAACTACAACCTCATACACTTACGGCATTCCTATACACCAGTTTTATGAGATGTCAGGGAACCAAATGGCCACCCATAAAAGCAGTAATGCAACTTTTAAAAATGTACAGCTCTCACCAAATAGCACCTCTCCGTTACTTACCTGCAACTCTTGATACAGCTTTTTTAATTCTACCGCTGCAGGTCCCGTCATCTGTCCATTGTAAGACTGAAAGCCATTCAATTTCCCTTTCCTTAAATCCTCCAGTTGCTGAGTAAGTTGATCCACTTTTAAGACTGCAGCCTGTAGCTCCTGCTGCTTTTCCTGGAACATGGCACTTATGTGCTCTATTTCGGTTGCTAAAATTAACAAGATAAAAATAACAAAAAACACTTAAGTAAAGTAGACGTTAATTTTTAATTCTACAAGTATTAATAAATACAACACACAATTTTTAAATCTAGTATATGCATGGACATGTAGAATATTTATGCGTTGGGAACTTGTTAACCATCATAATATTTCCTAATAGAAACTAGACTTATTCTCACCTTATGACTGATTATATGAAACAAACAAAAAAGTAAGGTGATGTAAAAATATAGTAGAAACACAGCACCCTCTGTAAGACAAAAACCAGTCTATCTCAAATCCTGATTCAATGCTATATTGGTATATAGCAAGACAGCATTATTTGCTAGTTGTACAGTGAAAAGTAAATTAAATGAAGTACTTCAAGATTCCACGTACACAGATTGCCATTCATGATCTTGCTGTAGTCCACTTGTCCTCTCATTGCACGGATTTTTTTCAGCTTTGTCTCCTGAGTTTCAACACGTTCTTTAAGTTTTTGAAGCTTTTCACTCTCAGAAACAGACTGCTGCTGACGACGTTCTTGCTGCTTCAGATAACGCAAACGTTGTTCCTGACAAAACGAGGTTTTAGACAAGGGGTACCTATTACC
>JAAGNO010002635.1:30075-53148 GCA_033439905.1 Ceryle rudis | reverse complement strand
TACCATTTTTTTTTTTTTTTTTTTTTTTTAATCAGGGCAAAAAAAAGAATGTATACATTATTGAAAACCACAACCTACCTTGACAAATCAGTGGGTTTTTTTTAGTTCCAGAAATCAGAAAAACTTGTAACTAGTTGAAAAACTCTCCTAGTTGAAACTAGTTGAAAAAACTCCTAGAAAAACTCTTAACATAGTATTAAAAAATTCCGTTTTAGAGCAGAGATTCAAGATTTTTTTAGACCAAATATCAAATTTACGTATCTGTGCAAATCCAGCTGTAGCCTGAATGCTCATTCAAACACATCTGTGAAGCTTCCTTTGGCATTTGTTTTCTGATGCTGTTAACACTCTTCCCGCTGTTGCAAAAAAACTTCCAATGCTGCTATCCAGCTTCTTAAAAAAACCCCAAATATGTCACAGAATCACAGAATCATCTAGGTTGGAAAAGACCCATGGTATCATTGTTTCCAACCATTTACCCTACTCTACAAGTTCACCCCTAGACCGTATCCCCCAACACTACATCTGAGCGATTCTTAAACACATCCAGGGATGGCGATTCAACCACCTCCCCGGGCAGCCTATGCCAATATCCCATCCACTCTTTCTGTCAAGAATTTTTTCCTAGTGTCCAGTCTAAACCTACCTTGTTTCAGCTTGAAGCCGTTCCCTCTGGTTCTATCACTAATTACCCGAGAGATGAGGCCAGCACCAACCTCTCTACAACATCCTTTCAGGAAGTTGTAGAGAGTGATGAGGTCTCCCCTCAACCTCCTCTTCCTCAAACTAAACAGACCTAATGTCCAACAGACCCTTTTCAGCAAACTGACCTACTGTAAGATAATGTTCCAATTCTAAATAAGAGTATTTCTGCTGGGCACAGAAGAAAAATGTTTCCTTATTATTTCCATCAAGAAAGAACGGCATAATTGTGAGGCTGATTCCTAGGTACTCCAAGCATCCAACATATACTGTGTAACATCTACAACAGTGTCAAACACATTTAACCCACCCCCCACTCTGAAAACATACTAACATTCTTACATCTCAGAGACTTCAGAAATGTAATACAGTAATATATATGAAGAGGGCATATCCTCACCTCACACCAGTATTGCTATCCTGGAGTGAATGATCTACTAAAGATGAGCCTGGAGTCAAGCCTGGTCTGTCATAGATTATGAAGTGGGCCTCACAAAAGAGACAAATAAAACGTAGCAATACTTTTATAAGGACACATGCTTGGCTGGACAGAGGTTGTTATACTATCATTTACACTGAAATGTTGTATATTGCCTAGGTTAAGATTAACTTGGTAAAACAAGGGATTTCTCAAGCCCTCTCTTGAGCATATCTAGAATTAATTAGTGTGGTTTTCTGTATCCATGAAGCTTATGCTTACCTATGCTGAAGGAAATTTGTATTTATTATGATCTGTATATAATTATTACCTTAGCAACCAACATTTGCTGTTGATTTTCAATCTGCTGCTGTTGTCGGGCAGCCATATCTTGAAGTTCAGAAAGAGTGAGCTCAACACGCGGATTTCCAACCTGCAGAACACAAAAGGTTACATTAATGCGTTGATGTGTATTACGTGTTTTGACAATAGAAGCTAAATCTGCATTCCTCAGAGGAAGGCTAAAGCCTCCTCCCCAGTCTGGAGAGGAAGAATAATGATGGTCACCTATATGAAAGACTAAGGAGCCTCAGAGTAGAAAGGACACAGACCATGCACATACCAGAAACAGAAAAAGCAAAAAGTAGAAAAACAGATGAAAGAGGAAAACACTGAGAGACATCACAAACAAGAGTAAAAAGCCCTTATACTAAATTTAACACTGCTCTGTTACAATGTTCTGCAGAACTGGTACACAGTATGGGCATGGCATATGTGATAACACACATGCAAGCAGGTATTTTAAATAGTAATTGGAATCTGAAGCTTCTTTTCCTTCCCAACATTTTCAGCGTAGCTGCCTTCGCAGCTTTAGCTCATGCTTAGCATTATTTACCTAGTGCAGGAGAAGACCACATGAGAGCCTTTAAATAAAGGCTTAGATAAAGGCTGTCACTAAGCTTGCACCCAAAGATGCTGAAATTTCCTGTCAGACTGGAACATTTAAGGTAAGAATCTGTGAAAAACAGTCTGTACAAAGTGAAGCAAAGTTGATCCCCTTTGCATAAGTAAGTGGCTATTACTGAATGAAAAGATATTAGCAGGGCTTCATCAATCCTTTTGTATTTCAAAACTAACAAATCATTTACAGAATTGGGGTAGAGGCAATTACTAAAAGTTATTTAAAATTTATATAGTGCTGTGACAATGTGAGACCAAATATTACGTAATTTTTAAAAAGAATGGACTGTTTCAGTATATTCATAGGTCTATCAAGAAATATAGTTTAAATCCATACATTAAATTTCTTCAACCACACTTTTTACTATGGAATCACAGAAAGAGTGCAGTGTAGCAAGACAAATTCCAGAGGCTGATACCAAACACCTGCTGTGCTACTAACCAAAACCCACAACCTTAGAATTGCAGTTTAACCACAACTTTAGAATTTGCACAGAAAGAAAATACCAGCCTTTGAAAAATTATGCTGGAAAGCTCAGAATAGGCCAATATCTGTTTCAAGGTAGTTACATGTAATTCAATCAATTTATTGTATTACTATAAAAGCTGGACTACTGCACTGTAATAATTCAATAAACAGTGTTCTATTTTCACCAAGCTACAAGACTACATTATTAGCAAACCCAATTAAAATTACATCACTTCCTATGCCTATTATAGTCATGACTGCTGAAATATAAAAGAGAATTAAATGGTTTGGATATCTTTATAAATAAAACTCTGTTTCAAATGAATGTTCACAAAATGGAATGAATGAGGTCTAAAAGTTTTACAGACATACAAAAAAAAGAGAAAAGAAAGGGAAGGGGGAAGGGGAGGGAGAGGGGGAGGGGGAGAGGGAGAGAACCCCAGACACATCCCCATCCCAATCAGCCAATTTAGCTGCTTTGCTTTTCTGGGCCCACCCTGCTGACTTCCAATGAAGTCCTTTAAAGATTTTGTCCAGCAGGTCCCCTGCAATACTTGTACTTCACTCTAGGAAAAGTAAAATCCTTCTTTAACATCTTTTTTATACCAAAGTATCTCAGCCACTTTGAATGGCTTGTTTCATATTCCTACATCAAAATCCTACTTAAGTATCAGTTCTCCAACCAATGCATAATACAGAACTGGTTCTTTAAGCTTCAGACAGGAAAGGAAAAGAATACTTGTTTTGAAATAGCTGATTTCTTTTTTCTTTTATTTGCTACCTGAACTCCAATTAATATTTCATAAGATATGCACCTCGAGGTCAGTCACTAAAATGAGTGAAAATTGAAACACTAACTTTCAAAGCAGCTGTATCTTAAGACACATGATAGAGACACATCGCCCTAAAATTTTTAAAGGCAGTTATTGTCCCTCTTTGAACATTTCCTACTGAGTAAATTAGGGAGCAAAATTTTAATTCTTGCTGAATACTACAATTGAAACTTGTCTTACAAGTCAACAATAGTGTGGAGAAGTAGTTAAAAAGATAGAATTATGTATTTATTTACAGTTATGGCTACATAGAATAGTGAACTAGATAAAAAGAGAAAATTAGGAGTTTGAGTGGCTTTTACATTTAAACACTTTGTTAATGAACGCAATAATTTAGGGCAGAAAAAAAAGTTTTGACTTAGTAGTGTGTACTTTTTCCATTATCATGACTTAAAACTGACAAGAGTCCTTCCCAATATTCTTTAAGGCCAAATAACTTTTATGCACTTGTGGCCATCAGATAATAGAGAGACATTTTATTACAGACTGAAAGGTAAGAATGTAAGGAAGGTTTTCCAAGTGCCATCCACATATCAAAATGTGCTCATTTAAGACAATAAAGTAACATCATAGAAAAAAACAGGTGCTGCTCCCAGAACATGTCCCAGAAAGTCTACAGACTTTCTGTGGCTTGACCTTCTGGCAGAACAACCTAAACCTCTACACCTGCTTCTGCTGGACTCTGTAGGTAATTCTTAAGAGTCTCAGAATGGCTTGAAGGCATCCTTCTGGATCACTTTAAAAAGTAAAAACAGTAAACTGATATTATTGTCTCAATACATATATGTTCTTTTTCAAAAATATACAATGTGCATCAGACTATGCAAAGTCTTCCCAGTGTTTCCCTCCTTTCAGCTTTGATCATCAGTTAACAACACCGATAGCTCATTCTATTTCCAGTAGTAATTTTCAGTGTAGCACTGACCAAGAAATACAGAAATGTTTTATTCTGCTAAGAAATCTTGTTAAAAATAAAACAAAACAAACAAAAAAAAAAAACAACAAAAAAAAAGCAATTTCAAGAGGTGAAAATTACAGATTTCCTAAATGGAAAAAAAATGACCTGGAATGCACAATAAGAAAGTGGTTTGTGAAAGCACCAGAAACAAAAAAAGTCTTGAGCCAAAAGCTCAGAATTTTTACTGCTTTAAATATTTGAAAGTATACCTTATAAAGCCTGAAAAAAAAGTATTGCATTATTTTGTATTAGGTAAAATATAGATTAATTATGAGATGAATGCAAATAAGAGCTTCTCCTTGAAGATGCTTAACTACTGTAAAATGTTCCATTTAGAAAGTGCATGTCCAAAAACCTTTTACACGTGGAAAAGCACACGAACATAGGAAACAGCGGTAATTAACCATTTAAAGATAAATGCCCTATGAGAAATCTTCTAATGTTTAGCTCGCTGAATACCAGTAAGCGTCCCTTTCACTTAAAGTAACTACGCTATACTTAAAGAAAAGAAGAGGCAGCTGAGGAAACAAAGTTTTAAACCTGTAACTTCACTCGCTGTTTGTTCTTTTTCATCCACATGGCAAAAGCAGAAAACAGAGCAGAATTCCTCTTCATTATCAAATCAATTATTTTCAGATAGACTGTTGTTGATTTCTGGTCTCTGAAACAGGACAGCACCAATTTTGAAACAGCAGGAAAATGAATCTTTCTCTTGCTGAGATCTAGCTGAATCAATTTGTTTAGAGCATTTTATATTAGTTGAGAGTCTGCTTGTAATATATGTATGCAAGCAGCACCACTGGAAAAAAGTCAGTCTCAATCCTTCTTCAGAACCTTGGGTTACACCAGGCAAAGACTGCTACATTTTTTTTAGCTCTTTAATGAGGTTGGTTGTTTCCCAGATTAAGTTTGTGCTGTTCATACTAGTTATTAACAATTTCATCCACAAAGTCACTCACCTCTCATAACCAACAAGAGCCTATGACATTTAAGGTCCAAACCTCCTCCCCTCTCCTGCAGCAAGAGAAACCTACCTCCTCCAGAACTGCCTTCTGAAGGACGTACTAAAAAGCCACTACAAATATCTACTCCTCCAGATTCCACAGATTCATTTGCTACATGGTGATACATCAAAGCAGACAGTTTTGCTGAATTGTAAATTTCTTTTCATTGATTCACAGAAGCATTTACACACAGAGATAAACTCCCAAATAAAATCTGTGGAGCAAACACTGCATTATTAGGCACTAAGGAAGTATTACGTGTGTCTCAGAGACTAGAATACTTTACAGCTATATTCCCTAATTTCTTAATATTGACAAGAACCTTAAAAGGGTTGTATTTATTTTGTTTAGCATGCACTTTAAAAGGTCATGATGAGAGACAGAATTTATAATGAACTGGAGTTTCAGCTTCTGACACTACCCTCCTACTGCAAGCTAATATTTTACCATTTGATGATTAATATTTTTGAGACAGGTAAGAAGAATAGTACAGTAGTAATTAAATAGTTTGGGAACCAGTTTACGAGCTGCCTCAAAACAAGTCATACCTTAGGCATTTAATTAAGAAAAGGAACCTCCTCTAATATTTAATTCTACACATTAGTCTTGTCACTCTGAAAATGCATTTTCTAATTCCTCCTTCCTTTCTTTCTACCCTCGCACTTTGCTGTTCTGTCTATCATCACAACCGTCTCAGTCTACATGCTTCTGAGCTATTATGAAATGGCTTACTCATTGGCAACCCACAACAGTAAATGAAAAAATGCATCTGAATTCAAAACACTTCTTTGACAAGCAAAGTGTACTGTAGTCATGACATGTAAGCAATAAGGCCAGATTCCAGTGGTTTTCTGCCTTTACTCCCTTCAGAAAACTATTTTTTAATCCAATTATGTTAATATTAAAATAAAACCCCCATGAGATGTAATTTTTGATTTTTTTTTGAAGATAATACTTAGGATGTGGTTTGATTTTATGCATTTCATTGCCTCCATGTCTAAGCCACAAAGATACTCATTTTGATCATTTTTTGAGTTGGCACTAGTACGAACAGAAACTAACTTTGAAAATAATAGTGAAGTATATACCAAACCCACACCTTGGACTGTTATGATTTCAGAAATAAGAGCTTTAAAGGAAAACAACAATTATTCAAAAGCTTTACAGGCTGCCATAATGACTGGCAATCTTCAGCAACGCCTAGCCACTCAAATAGCCACTGTGAAGCACAATGTAACCAACTAATTGGAAGAGACCAGAGCAGTACAAGAATTTACCAATCATTTCCTGAACACTATCTCTTCAGATGTTTTTCTAGGTTTGTAAGAGCCATCATGTCATTAACTTTCCTTATCTATTTCTTCCTTCTTTTCAAGATAGTTGTTCACACCCATCTCCCACACAATTCTTCAGTTCTCTTCCCAATGCATTGCACTAGAAAGTGTAGATTCAAGTACCTCAAGCCTCCTGAGACTGGCCAAGCTCCACCTTCTTCTATGAGTATTCTTGTACAATGAATCATGTGCAATGAACTCTGTCACGTTTTCTATTCTTTCTCCTATTGTTCCCCTCTATCACCTGTATCTTTAATTCCTCATTTACTACTTCTCTTTTAGTACTTCAGTCCACCCTTCTCTCTTGTCACAGTCAGAGACGATTCTGAGCTAAACCCACCAATTGCCAAGGTCCAATATAACTTAGATAAAATGTAATCATTCAACATGCAGGGAGGTGAGAAAACCTGCATCTTCACTCCTGCCTTGGAGCCCAGAATGGCTGGTTCTGACTTCAGTCATCAAAAGGGCTACTCAGAAAGTTTTTCTCCTTGTATCCTACTACTTTTAACCACCTAGTAATTTACTGACAAGCCAATACAGAGCAGCTACTGAAGATAATGCAGCATATAACCCACCTGTAACCCAGCTACACTGTTCATTCTTTACATATGCTGCCACTCTAAAATCATAGC
The DNA here is from genome assembly GCA_033439905.1 of Ceryle rudis. NCBI lineage: Eukaryota > Metazoa > Chordata > Aves > Coraciiformes > Cerylidae > Ceryle > Ceryle rudis. Next base: position 45,835 of record JAAGNO010002635.1, on the reverse strand, counting down.
ACACATAAGGAACATTTTGGCCAAACAGCCTTTTTAGCTAAAACCAACAACAAAACAACCATTCTCTGAAGTCCTCCATACCCAGCCCCACAAAAAACTAACCAAGCAATAACATTTGTAATGGCAAAGGTAACTATATCCTCAGCCATAATAAATGTGAAAGAACACACTGTCAAGGTTGGGAAAACACAAGTACATCGAAGGCTACAGGTAGTGGGACAGGGACACATGCACCCTACAAAATCAAAACTCCAGCCCTCCCAAAAACACAGACTGAGAGAAAGATCAGTACTGAATTAGAGGCAAAAACCACAAGAGCGAGAAAGACATCCAAGAATCAACTCCTTTGGGCTCACGATTTAAAGAATTTACTCCCTCATGGGGGATTTCATTAGTGAGGCACACAACTTTGCCATGGCAAAAGGAAGCATCTTGTTCGCCAGTCTAATAGTGGAGGACAGCAAAAGCCAGGAAGGTAATGCAAGTTGCTCCTGAGAAGGCTTATAAATGTCTGCATAGAAATGCAAATAGTCTGGTTTTACTGCCTATCTGAAAGACTGTTTTCCACAATCTATAGCAGTTTTAAGTTGCTGTTCCTTCCTTGGGCAAATGAGGGAACACAAAAGTTACCTCCAGACTAGAAATTTACCTTTGTAGAGCTGTCAGACCCCAGGAACCTACATAGCCACATGACAAACATAGAACTGATAGGTCTGGGACTAGGTATATACAAGTATGTGGACAAAGGAAGCAAAGTACATAACATAAACAAGCATCTTCCCAGAACAAAGCACACTAACCACTGTAAAATGAATAGGGTAGATCAGAGCGCTCCCCAGCCAGTGAATTCCCAGCTGGGATCAGAGCTCTAACAGTTCTCAGACTCTCCAAACCAGGAAGCTCTCCCCTCGGTGGGCCAATCCTGCCTGTGTGCTACATCTACAGCAAAGGAAGAGATATGTCTCTGGCTGCAGAACTACCACATTGCGAGAGCAGGAAAGAAAGGAACAACCTGCTTTGCCTGCTGAATCTAGCAAAAGATTTACTAATTCTCCCATGCTAACCTGGACACGAGCAGCAGAAGCCCATTAGTCACGCCTAACCTCTGTGCCTTAAGCCTCATTCAAAGTAACGTAATTTAGGAGATGCTTTAACTCGCCTGGTTGGCAACAAAGCTTTAAAGGTTGCTGCTAAGAACAGCCAGCATACACTTGGGTTCCTGCTTTCAGCCAACAGTAGTGATGGGGAAAAGAGATGGAAGATACAGGAGTTTATTACACCAGTTCCGTATCAAATACGTCTTATTCATATCATGTATGTGGCCTCCTTATGTTATCTGAGCACTATGACATGGGATGGAGCATCTCCTGAAGATTAATGCTTCTGACCTCCTTACATTTCTGAAAGATATTGACCCTGTTTATCACCAAAGTTAAGAATTATAATAGGTTTTGAAAATATGTTCCATAAAACCTGATCCTAGTGCCATGTACAATGAAGACAACTTAAAAATGTGTAAAAACTCATAGAGAACACTATAAAAAGACAAAATAAAATATCTAGTTTTCTTTAAACTAAAATAAGAGGTTTTGCTGATCTCAACATGGATGACATTATTTCCAGTTTAATGGCTTTATCCACAGCTCTGCCTTGCATTTTTTAATTGGGTCACAAATATGCCGATAGCAGAAATCCATTTTAAAGAATCCAATGACAATAGAATGTGCCTTTTTTAGCTTAATGGAAATGAGCAAGCTAATTAAACCCAAAAAGGCAACGAGAATACTGGGAATTAAAGGAAAATACACCGAGCATGAGCTGTCTCCTGATAATCATACAATCTTGAAAGTAACATTACAAATGGAATATGGTAACTTTACTCAGAAATTTGTAATAAAAATGTCTTTATTTGCATAAATAATATTAACAATTCTTAAAATAAACATGCTTCAGCTGTATCACAATTCCAGAAAAATCTCACATTACCTATATTTGATAAAAATCTTAACATCTCTCACAAACTACACTACTACCTTGTTAACAGTTCCTCCAACCTGCTGATGATAATAAGTCACTCTATATGATAAAACATTTAAAGTCCATTCAGCACAAGCCACAGACTCAAGATTTCCTGGTTTCCCCTTACTGCATTCTTAGAAATCTCACAACTCTGTCCTCTATTTTGCACAGGACTGCTAAAAAAAGGCAGAACAAAATAAATTGCTAAGTCACTTCTACAGTTTAGGAAAGTAGTATCTGGACCTCATTTATTTAAAATTGCAGACACTTTTAAACAGCCACAGAAATCTTAAGCATGTTTATATTAACTTCAGTGCCAGCTAAAATACCCAGTAGCTGATTTGAATCACAATATCAACCTCATACTCCTAACAAAAGTAAGTTTTCTTATAAGAAAACACGCATTCTTACAGAAATAACAGATCTGTTGTGCCCAAAACTTCAGACCTGTTCACAGTACCAATCCTTTTACTAAAGACTGATTTTGAGTAATAGACGTGTCATAATACATGCTGAAAAGACACTAAGTGTCTTTAAAAATAGTCTTGAAACTATTTTCTGAGTATTTTAGAAAAGCAACATCTTATTCTGACAGGATAGCTAAGTATGGTTAAGATGCACTTATCATTTGTCTGAATAAGATGTTTAGCATCAAATGGGTGTTTATTCATCCCTTAAGTAATTGTTTCAGTATGAAGTTCTTCTGTGGTGATGTAACATTGTTTATATGAGAACAGTACAATAAAACATTTCCAAAACACAAAAGAAATGAAAAGTACCCTGTAATTGAAAGACATGTTGTGAAACTTAAGTGTACAACTTGCACTTCCCATAAAACCTGAGCAGTTAAAAGCAAAAGTTGACCATGACATTTTGAAGTAATGAGCTTTTGATAAGTTCTTAAAACTTAAAAATAAGCAAATGCATCTAACAAAATCTGACTAACTAAGAATTTCAATTCAGAGATAAGGTGTTACAAAACCAAAGGTGGTGTGAATCATTTGCAATCATGTGACAACAAAACCCACTCGTTTAAATTAAAGTGCAAAAGCTACATAGTATTTAAATAATGTGTCCACTAAAGTGTACAACTAGTAAGTTTTGAAAAATAATTAATTACCTGCTCGCTATTTTCCCATGTAATTGTAAGAGAGCACATCTTTATTTTGCAGCACTGCCCATCGTCTGTAAACACTGGCGTTGCTTCAACATGCTTCAACTGTTATTTTCTGTCTACACTAATGCTTAAACTGTTTGCTGTGAACAAGCCAAATCAGTAACTGTACACATCTTATGAGTTCCTGCATGGCTCTTTGGCTCAGTGCAATCAATAAGAGATAGGTTATTTTTTAATCTTATTCTATATGAAATAAAGGTTTCCCCAAATTCTTTATCAATATGAAAAGCTGTCTCTCTGCATTCATCAACAATCAGCTAACGGAAAAGGCTAGTGGATTTTGCCAGCAGTAAAAGACCTAATCACAGCAAGATCAAGCCAGCTGTCAACTACAATCAGCTTGATTCGTTGCACTTTTCATATTCAATGGAAAATGTTGAGCAATACACAGTTCTTAGGTTAAACGGAAAATGTAAGAAGAGAGAAAATTTAGCTTTAAAAACATGAGAATTATTTGTTCCATTTGTATTTTTGTAGTATTATCAACTCAGTGCAAAAAATGAATATCAAAAAAATCAGGAAAATCATTGAACAGTATGATTAAATAGAAAAAGTAAAGTGACAAAAATGCAATACAACCTGAAATTTAACTGAGTTTCTTTAGTAACAGAGACTACGAGAAAAGACAAACAGTACAGTCAGAATAGGTACCAGAGACTTATGCAAATAACCTTTCCAGTGTTTGCTATATGCTTTTCCCTACATAGCAATAAAGCTAAAACGTGTACAATAGCATAAACCAAGAATCTGCAAGTCGGTCAAGATTGCGGCAAACCAAAACCTAGACCTAAGGATTTTTAAATATTAAACATTAAAGAAAACACTGAACCTCATTAACAATTGCTTATGTATCTAAAAATTATGATATTGTGAAAGATAAAAAAAAAAGCTCTAATTTACCTTGTCAAACTCACAAATGACATGCAAGTTCACTCTCTCTTCTTTCTTTCAAGAAAGTAATTCAAGCATGGTTCAGTGCACTTACACAAGAGATCCAGCCAAATGGGTCTCCATAAGGGCACTGAAGAACTGTATGTCCAAACACAATACAGTGAATATTCCAGCAACATAAAGAACAGGCTTATTTTTAGCAAGCAGGAAAAGGTATGAGCTGTAGAGTAAGATCATCCAGTAGGAATAAGAGAAGAAAAACAAGTTAAACTCCCTTGCCCTAAATTAGCCAGAGGGACTTTCATTTTCTCCGCTTTGATCTGAGGAAGACTGCAGGGGGAACAAACCTAACAACAACTGGATCTGGAGGCAGCTATGGAGACAATAGAGAAATGGAAAAGTTCACTTGCCTGGGAAAAACAGGAGGGTGGGAAAAAGGTATGCTAGGTGTCCAAAGGCAGGATGGACAGGAAACTAAATGAACAAGTCAGTGAACATAGAAAGGTGTGTCAGAGAAAGGAGGCCACAGCAGCACTGCACAAGAAAATCCACAGAGACTGTGGAAAATATGAGAGGAAACTCTAATCTACAGATGACACAGCTACATAAAAGACAGAATTCTAAAGGTGGCCTGAAAAGGAATAGTTGGCCTTGTAAGTACCAGAAGAGTCTGCTGCTCAGAACTGAAAGCTGCTTAGAGGGACAGAGGGACAAGTGTAAACTCTGAAGCTCTCACAATTAAGCTCTCAGAGCTCTGCACTGACACAGTGAATTTCATAATCTGTCTCCTGTAAGGAGCTACTAAAATAAAGAACAAGCCCAATCTTCCTTACAATAACTTAATCAACTTAAAATAATTGGCTAAAATAAAACCAATACTAGTGCAAAAGCATACAACTGTGCCAAAAGGCATTGATGTTCACACTGCCAGCGTAAAGATTGTGAAAGCACAGCAATGCTTCATGAAAAATAACAAATAAACTCTTTAAGTAACATTTATTTTCTGAGCTAATGTATATAATGTTATGCATCAGCTGAAGTACTCATTTATTCTAAACTATTCTACCTACCTTTACGTAAGGGCTGACCTACTCAGGATCTCTATGTACAGTGACAACCAGAGGCAATTCTCCACATGCTTCGTTTAGTTAGAAATCTAGGGAGAAGAGTGAATTGTATTGCTCCGTGTTTGCAATACAAATACAAGAAAAAAAAGTACCATAGTTAAGAGGTTAAACAAACAGACAGGATTTCTCATCCTCCATCTTCCATGGACATCTGCAACTAATTATTGCTGTAAAACTCCACAGCCATGCCTGAGAAAAGCAAAGTCAGAGTTGTAAAAGTGGGAAACAAAGGTGTAGATTGAGTAAATGGTGCTATTTAGGTCTTTCCTTCTCTGCAGGACAGGAAGCCACCTGTTGGCTGTTACGGACTAGAAACCCACATCTTTGCTCCTTGTAACTTGCCCACAAGAGCAGAACTACAAAGTTTGTATACTAGAAGTCAGCGTGTAGAAGTGTCTGTATATAAGTACCTCTCATATCCATAGACATAGAGAGAGATATCTGGTATCCAGAGTGACAGAGATTAAAAATTATGTAAATACATGGAGAAGACATGGGAGGAAAACAGTCATTTCACAATGTTCCAAGTGGGTTTCAAGAGTGTTTCCTGTTCCCAATTAGTCAAACAATCTTTAGACTCCTCCTCAAACCAATGAAGTCAGATCTAGTAAGCATCTAGTAACTTTGTCCATCACAGATTTAAATATATTTGAGATTGACAGGACACGTCAAAACACTGTTCATGACATTTCAAACCCAAGAATGATGTGATTCTGCCTAAAAAATTTACCATTGGCCTCACGGTGAGGTATGAGGTCAAGACCATTTGAATTCCCTACAGTTTCACAGAAGTTCTTTCTGTGAGATCACATAGTTATTAGCCGTGTTTAGATGTTACCCTACATATGTATCCTTAACTGAGGTGTGAAGAGACTGGGATTTCTAGTCCAGCCAGAATTCAAAAGCTATTTTCTATGCATTAAAATTACCTTTAGACTCTAATTATTTTTTTTTAAACTTCCTAATTTAATTTTTTTCCCTTAAGTCCTTTGGTTGGATTAGTTTTTTCTACTTTTTGAAGACCAAGATACTGCCAGCTGTCTGGAAAATGCTTCAGACTAACTTTATTGGTCTGAGGAGAATACAAACTCTATTAAGCTGACCCAGGACTTTAACTAGAAATCTGATGGTGCAGACACTGCTGTAGGGGCAGCAAGGCTCTGCTCTCTGACAGGTAAAATCTATTTTAGGGATGTGTTTCTTAGACAAGGGAACACCCTTGACTGTAAAAGTGGCAGATACTATCATTTTTGTCTCCTTAACAAAACAACAGAGAAAGTTGCAGTAGAAAATCAGGAAAACTTGGATCTGATTTAATTACCACATTTTTTACATGGTCAAAATGTTCCAGGAAGCCTACAAGGAAATTTCCTCAGGAAAAAAAAAAAAAAAATCTCTGCAAACTGTTAAAATTCCCTGCACCTACCTTTATTTTATCATCTTTTAACAGAAATATTTGCTTAGACTTTGCTATGAGCCCCATGAAAGAATCTAGATTTCCAAGACCGACAGTTATTTGTCCATTTTGAGCAAACTTGATTAAAACCTGTCTTATGTGAATGGCAGCCTCTTCCAAGTATATTGTTAAGTTTTACAAACAGAAAGTACTAAAAAGCGTGCATTAAATTGAATTTACAGCTCATGTTTGAAGAACAACTTCTATTCCAAACTAAGCTCTTTATCTTTCAACATGTCAAATGAGAAAATTTAAGCAAGTACATACCCAATGTATTTCTTGTCTCCCGAGATTACTACTTCCATTAAAAAGTTAAACTTGTTTGCCTTTTTCTTAGCAATTACATTTTGTCATATCCTTGCCTGACAGGCTAAGGAAAACTTTTAAGTATTTTGACTGTGCAAGTATTGTAACTCCCCCTCCCATTCATCCTTATTTGAAACTTCTAGAACTGCCTAAACTCTAAGCCTACAACTTGACGAGCCACACCACAGGACCTCAAATGCATGGTAGCTTTACTACTGTCACGATGGAATGGGATTCAGAGACTGACTGCATCAGATGGCTGTCTACTCTCCATCAGCAAACATCCACTCTCCTAAGCTGAATGAGTATGATTAAAAACTGCTTTGCATATAAATATATGTAGAAGTTTTAACTTACCTGCTAACAGAATTTCCCTGAGCAATTTCCCCAGCATGAAGGTTTAAGAGTCTCCTGATGCTAAAACAGTTGGATTACCTGGTGTATTTTTTTTTCTAAAAGTCTGATTTAAGCTACTTTAACAGAAGTAGTGAAGTTCAGTTCTGTTATCAGCACAAAAATTTTAATTCTCAACTTTATCTATTGATCACAGCTTCAAGACTAAGAAAATTTAAAGGAGTGTAATGCTCCAGCTTGGGATCATGGTGAAGTTTTCCTCCTCTATACGAGTTTCTTTTACACTAAAGCTAACACAAATTTCATAGTGAGAGATAAAAATCATGTTCCCCTTTGTATTTCTTGGCAAAGGCTTCAGTCAATATCTATCAAGAAAAAAAACTTAATGCTATCAGTCTCTCTAAATTAGGGGAGGAAATTTAATACTAGAAACAGCAATAGTAATTTAAAGAGAATGGTACAGGAGATCACAAACTGACATTTTATTCTCACCAAATAAATTACCAAGTAGAAAAATAATTTAAAACAAGCAACTACAGCAAACTACAGGCAATACTACAGAGTACTGTCTTCATATCCAGACTGTTTTCATTACACTAATCTACTTCTATTCAATCCAATACACTTCCATCATGTTCCTGTACTCCATCTTTTTTCCCTCCTGAGCTGCGTCTGCTTTCTTGTTTTCTCATGTCCAAGAAATTTCTCGGTTATCTGATTACCTTTTCATCTGGGCAACTGTCATCAACCGGTCAGTCATCTCTCTGGGACTTCCTTTAAATACATCCCTGATCCACTTCTCCTATTGATGGCTGGTAGCTGCACCACGACGGGTGGCTCCCCAGTCCCTCTCCTGTCTACCACTGACCCCCAGTGGTTACAACTATATTTGCTCTGTCTCTGTTCTCAGACCACCACTGCTTCTATGGAATGGCACTTGGATAACGATAGGACATCCAGAAGCAAATTTCTAGACCCAGCATTGTATGACCACTGTTTCATGGCCACTGATCAGACAATCTAAGCATAATTCAGGTAGAAAGGAGTTTCTGGAAATCACCCCATTCAATAACCTCTGCTTGGAGCAGTTCAGACTGCTCAGGACTTTATTCAGCTAGACCGAAATTCCACAGGCTCCAAACAGTCTATTCCAATGTCTGCTACTCCGAGAAAACATTTTCCCCAGTATTTAATTAGAATTGCCCTTGTTACAACTTGTGTTCAAATCCAGCTGGCTCAGTTACACGTAAAAAAGAAAGGAAGAGGAGGAAGAGGCAGCTATTTGCAGAGAAGAGAAACCTTCTAGAGACACTGCCCAGTCTCCCTAGCAAAAGGAAATGTTCAGTTATGTAAGTTTTATCTCCATATATCTACGCCTTTGTGTAGTGGCAGAAAGATCAGGCCCTGATTACAGCATAATTCCAATTACAGAGGAAAGTTGTATCCAAAAGCAAACCCCAAAAGGTCATCTCAGATATAAGAGAACTAGTAGATTCTCAAAATCTCACTTATTTTTCCTTTAGACTTTGTTGTGCAGAATGTAAAGCTCTCAGATGACCACCTACAGATAAGTATTCTTTTTACAACAATGCATTATTCACTGTTTATAGAGACCTAGCCTATTGTATTTTTAACATTAAACCTTTATTTATAAGATAAGCTAATGAAATATAAGCATTTATATGTGATTTTAAGCTAACCAGTATTTAAATAATTGCCGATGAAGTGCATATAGTCTCAAAGAACAACAACAAAAAAATCCTACTGCTTATGACAAAATGCTAGTTAATAGAATTATCTATCCTAATTGAATCCCAGGCTGCCCATCATTTTTTCTAAGACTATCGATTCAAACATTAAAGCAAACTCTCCTCTTAAAAGTTTTCTATGCACATCTCGCATTCAGATCTAGCCAGATATTAAGTAAAACTAAGTTATTTCATCATTAAAGCAGTACAAATAAGAAAAATATACCTTAATGCAGAATATTTGGTAAGATTTGAGCTGTCTTCAATGTTCCATTGGTTTGTATTAATTTTAGGGCTAGTCTAACATTCAGCATGCCAGTAACAATGAATAAGCCTAATGCATTACGTAAGTGTAAGCTGATTAAATCCTTGATCCTGAAGCCACCTCTTTTTCCCCCCTCCCCCTCTCATTTAAAACTTGGCACAATTGAAAAAAAATAATAATAATTAAAAAAATCTTACTTTATACACTTTAAAAACCTAATTTGTATCATTTTGGGCATAAACCCCACCATAATTTACATTAATACAACCCCTTCAGGTTTTAATCTTTCTTGTGTTTTAATAATTTACTAAACCTGGCAAAAGCCCATGTTAAAGTGATCAGTACCCTAATAAATTCTAATTTTGTGGCCAAATGTTTGGGGTTTTTTATATACTGAATGGCACAAAGGTAGCAGTATATTACAAGTTATCAGGCCTGAGCTTTACCCATAAAAAATTAACAGCAAATTGAACTCAATACAAAGCCATACTATCCAAAACTTTAGTGCTGCTAAGAAGTGAGATTTTAAAGTATAATGCACATGCCAGGCCCAATTTCCAAAGATACCCTGTCTCAGATGAAGTATATGTGCTATGATTTACATGGAGGAATAGATCAGGAGAGGTCACGAAAGAGTTATGTTCCCCTAGCACATTATAGTGCTATGATCTCACTACATTGTCAATACGACAATGGAAGCAGGATAAACAGATCCGCGCAGCAGAGGACATCAGCTAGTGTTCTCTACAGAAAAGGAACGTAGAAAGCAATACATGATTAACCGTTTTGAATAGGGAAAAAAATTCCCTCCACTAGGCCCACATGCCATACACAAAACAAGCTGCTAAGAGCTAAAAAACCTGACTGAACAACTTTGCTGCTGCCTGTTTTTGTGCGAGTGTGAATTTTAGATGACAATCCTCAGGCAGTATAGAAGCACAGAATTGTTTCACCTGCACAATTATTTTTGACATTTCATTCCTTTTTTTTAAGACATCTCAGCTTGAAAAACTTGACTGGGTTGCTTTTAAACTTTTAAATATTATTTTACCTGCATGCATATTTGGAAATTGATAGTGCTTCATAGAGACAATACAACTATGAATTGGTGAGCTCAAATCTTTTTATTGAAATTTAAAAGTGTTTACAAACAGTCCACTACAGCTATACTGCCTCGGAAAAGGCAGCAGAATGGCCCTGTGCAAATGAGAGCAGCATATGCTCTGTACAGTCTTCATTAGTATTGAGGATGAGAAGAAAGTAAAGTGAGTTTCAGCCCAGAAATAGAAGGTTTTTAAGCCCTGGTAATTTTGAAAGAGATGTCCTACACTTTCTTGTAAAAGAGAGAATGTTCAAGCCAGGATTCATTGAATAGCACCAAATGGGTTGCCTATGCTACGCAATATGTATTTTAACTTAGAAACCTAATAATATTTTAGGAAAAAAAAAAAAAAAGTAGAAATGAACCAAGCACATAAAAAAACCCCGAACAGTAAAAAGAGGTGGCTCTGAGGGGTATACAACCTCTTCTGCCAGTGTCTCAAAACATCCTAGTCCACAGATACAGTCTCATATTTTAATATATGAGCTGTCATGAATCAATACCAGTGAGATAAAGAAGAACAGCTGTCTGGACAAGCAATACTAGTATGAAGGAACCATGTAGCATTTTCTTCACACAGGATGTATAATGCAGAGGAAGAAAATGCAGTTATTAATAAGACTCCACAGGCTTCTCATGTCACGTAAGGGAATTTCTTTCTAGACAGAGAATTTAGAACAGTTCATGAAAAAGCTGTATTCTCCTATTCACCTTGTAAGAAAAAAGAAAACAAACAAACAACCAATGGAAACAGCACAAGATCTATGTATTTTCCACCAGTTCCCACCATAATAGATCTTGGGGGAAAAAAAAAAAAGAATATTTGACTGGAATTGATCCAAAACCTTTAGGCAATAAATTAATACATACCCCATTCTCTGTACGTTTCTCCACAGGTATATTTATGCCATTTCTTTGATTTTGGGCTTGACGTCCACCTAAAATTAAAGTATCACTCTTAGTGCAAAGTTCAGTTCTCAACACAAACGGTTTTCACTCTTGAACATGTTCTTTTCAAGAATCTTTAGAACAAGTTTTTACCTACGAATTTTTAGTGTGCTAGTTCCAATTCCTTCTTATTAGGTTATTCTTTGTAAGAATTGGAGTCAGCAGAAATAAAGCACTTATTTCACAAACTTCCTATGTTAAAAGTACAGACATGCAACTCTAATTTTCTGACTTCTGTTTAGGCAACGATATCATGAAAGGGAATGTACCGAGTGTAACTGCTTAAGTTTCCTATTTCTGTGTCCATAAGAAGCAGTAGCTTCAGTTGAATACATTAGAAATGAATATAATAGAGAAGCTTCGCTAATGTCTTACAAACAACTTTAATCTTCAAATCAATCCACAGGTCACTGGTTCATTAAAAAGCTTTGCATAAATGGTTCAGAAGCAACAATTTTCTTGTACATGAAACTCTGTGGTTTCAGGTGTAGCTTAAACTCTTGAACATACTTTACATTTGTATTGCTCAAAGGATGACCCAGTATTTTACAAAGCACCTAAGTAACACAAAAATCCCTCATACCTTATTGGACCTGCTACTTCTGTCATTCAAAGCAACCCAGAACCTCTTAGAAATACGAAAAGAAACCCCAGCTCAAACCAATAAGGACTCAGCGAAGACTTGAAATTGTTAGAAGTAGTCAGATTAGTTGAATGAGTAAGGATAATCTGTGTATGCAAATACACACCTCTCCTGTCCTTCAGACAGTCTGACAGCCATTAAGTATATAATGCACGGCCTCAAAAGTCTTCTCATAAATTACATACAGTCTATACAAGTTAGATCAAGAAATTGAAATAATCCTATTTTTTCATTCCAGTCTTGTAAGAAAGCCCCACTTAGCATGGCACTGTTTATTAAACACTTTTCCTGTAGAACCAAGCAGACATGGGATTTTTCAAGGTGCAAATTATCACCACTATTAAATGTATCTACTGAGCAAGTCAAGCCACTAAGACCTCTGTCAATGATGTCTGTAAAATACATTTTAGTTTCTGAAGGAGGAAAATCAGCTTACTGAGTCTTTTCTCTGGGGCAACTGAAAGAAAATGGGAGGTCACAAAGAACAATCCTACCTTGACAAAATACAAGGGACTTTCTCTCACCAAGAAAAAAATGCATTAAGCCTCTGACACCTACAGTATTAAGCATAATAGAAACCAAACTTGCTACAAAAATATTACTCAACAGACTGGTAGAAATTATTCCAGAAAAGGGAATTTGAGAACATGAATAAATGTGCCACTGAGGAAGGTTCAAAATGGCTTTGGTATAAGGAAGTTGTATTACATTTCTACTGAAGTTCACTAGAAAAACTGATAATCACACTCACTTAGAAATCTTTTTAGGATGCTTAGGTAACAACAGTACAGGATAAGCGTACTTACTCTGTTCATTACTTTCAGCTGGTGACTCCTCATGACGAAGAAAAAATTTCACTTCTTCTCTGCGGGGACCCCATTTCTGAAGGTGGTCATACATCATGTGATCAAAGGGTATGGGACGTTCTAAAAGTACAAGACCAAAAGAAAACTTACCGCAACTGTTTTAAAATAAGCAAAGTTTTATGGAACACTCATTAAGAATCAGAATATCCTTTCTGGTAGCAATTCAATTTACACAATGTATTTTGTCGTATGCAAGTCAAAGAAACAAGCACCAACAAGACAATCGTGGCACTGTATTATCAGCTAGACTGTTACTGTCACATAGCTCACTGCTTAACAGTAGTACATAACCAGCTTACAAAACCATATAAAAAATATCAGTGTTTAGAAACCCTAATTTAGGAATTCTTCATCACAACCTTTCTCACAATGCTGATCTTTGCACCTTTGCTTCCCATCACCACCAGATGGATGTTTTGTTCTATTATTAAAATGATTCATTCGATCTGAACCTCTGGGTTTCCACTCAAGAGTCATTACATCTCCTAAGAACCTGAGCAGGTGCTCCCACTCCAGTACAATATACCAGACATTAACTTCCAGTACATGGTCAATTACTGGCAAATCTTTGAACAAATAAAGACTAAGTTCTCTGCAGCAGTCAGTCCCCAAAGAAATGTAAAACAGTCTCATAGCACAGGTATTTCTTCAAAATGGATCAAACATATTATTATTAAGAGGCTGCAAACTATATATTTAGTATTTCACAATGAAAATACATTTCAAAAGCAAAGTTTTCACTGTTTCCATAATTATACTTGCATTTATTTTAAAATGTTTAAATTAAGGTAAGTAAAATCATCTTTTTAAGACCTTTTAAGATCTAACACTAAGCATAGTATTATAATACACTACTAAGAGTATATGAGAATATACTACTAGAATATAATACTAAGCTTAATATTACAAGACATCTTCTAATCAGAATACATTTATACTAGAAGAGATTTAATTAGCTTTCCTACATGCAGGACCATGTCAAACTCATATTACTACAGAAAGTCAGGCTTGGATGGAAACCAACAGGCAGAGTGTGTGTTCTTCATTGTTAAACGCAAAATACTCTCTTCCCTCAAAACCCCAATCACAGTATCTCCTACCAGGCAGAGCACCACTCACAATTTGTTGTCTATTTCATACTTAAGCCATTTGAGAAAATAAAATCATTCAAAGATATAACAGATATCTTGGGGAAAGCTTGGGAAAACCATACCACAAATTCACATTTTATAATGAAATTTACCTAAATTTATATGCATTATGAACTATATAAATATATACATGTCTTGGTACTCTTGCAATATTCAGTTGTAGTATTAAAATAACAATATATTTTCATCCCTTGATTCACAATGTATTTAATACAATAAAGCACCTTGTCAAAATCTATCATGTCAAAGAGGAGTAGTGATTAACACAGTTTAGCCACAGTCAGATCTAGCTGCTTTCAATGGGGAAGGGTCATTGAAACCACAAGCTAATTATAGGTAACCAGTCAGCTGGTTAATATGTTCCTAAAAAAAACCCAAACAAAATCAAAACAAAAATTACAACAAAAAAAACCCACGACACCTCGATTTAAAACTAATAGGTGCTCTTCTTTCTTGTTCCTTACTCAAATTGACTCCAAGAAACACTGTCAATAGTGTTTCTGCACACAAGAGTAAGGTCAGTGGCTTATTACAACTCAGTTCTTGAAAAGGAATTTTAAAAACATGATTTTCAGGTTTTTCAACTCCTAAAGTAAGGTAAGATTTCAAGTGCTTTGAAGCATATCCAGTAAAATTGCAGCATGAGGCTTCTAGAGATCCCAGAGTGTAAAAATATTTAAATGGTTTAGTTCAGTGACTTCAGGACACAGAAGATAAAAATCTTTAGGAATTTTTTTCCAAATAATAAAAAAAAAAATTTGCTAGGTAAACCTAACAAGAACTGAAGCTTGATAACAAAGTACCAAGAAACTGGATGTCTGAACAGGGTTGGGCTAATTCTGGAATGGTGAGGAGTGGTTGTAGCATTGCTCCTGCTTAGGCTGGTCTTCCATTAAAAGTAAGGCCCTGATTCTAGGAGCTATTGAAAATAAAAGGTTTCATTTATGTAAGTTACCTTGAAGAATAAAGGCTAATATTTTTCAGACATGACCATGAAAGAAATGTGAAAGACTTTTTTCTACTGCTTTTTCAGTTCTTCCACAAAAACAATTTGGGATATGTTGTCCTAAATTAGGCATGAAACAGGTTAAAATAATAACAGCAACATAATCATCACTGAAAGAGAGAAAAGAAAAATGAAGATTCACTAATCAATCTGTGCAACTTTGCTATATGAAACAGATTCAGAGAAGAAAGAGGAAGAAGAAATGGACATTAATATTTGACACAAGACATGATAAGAATTGAAGTCCCCATTCCTTCCTTCAGATTAAATCTTTCAAATCTAGAAAGCTTGAAGGAAGAAAGCAGGGTCTTCTTATATTTGCTTTAAATTAGGATAGCACAAATGGATATTTTATGGAAATACCTGTTCTATAAGAATCAAAACCAAACAAAAACCATGCAGTTAAACTTTTGCCACTTGTTATAGCATCAGACATTTGTCAATAACTATTTTCATAATACAATTTCAAACTTTATTTTTTTAAAGTATAAATAGAAGAGAATGAAGATAAGGTGAAATAGGAGAATGGGTGTAAAGTAAAAATCAACAGGTTGGATCCCTATGCTTTAAGAACACATTAAGAATTATCCAGAGAATGTTTTCATGAATAACTAAGGTGAAAATTGTGATATATGCATACAGACATAATTATTTACAAAAAACTGCTTTAGATGTTAAGTCGGATGAAAATTCTGAAAGAT
>JAAGNO010002635.1:0-15918 GCA_033439905.1 Ceryle rudis | reverse complement strand
CTGCAGCGTCACGTGGCTTCTTGAAATAGAGGTGCTGACCCTGCCTGATCTCCAGGACCAGCACGATCACAAATCGGCATTTACAAATGCATGGAACACTAGTAACACGCAGGAAATGTCCGAAGTTCAGGAGACAGCAAGACTCCAGATCAAAACAATAGCTACATTGGTGCAGTCATCTTTCCTGAAGTCTGTTTGTCCATAAACTCCAGCAGCTCTCTTTTCATAAAACATAAACATGATGTCCACATTCCTACTGTTCTTCACGTCTCCAACCCAGAGTCCTCCAAACCAAACAGTTCAGAGAGTTAAGTGGGGACTCTCAGTACAGGGTCAAGTGCAGCCCCACGGCCCCCAGGGAAAAGGAAGGAGGAATCACCATGGCACTATAGCCACATCTCATTGTACAACATCACAAACAGAACTTAGTGCTAACGTTCAGAGATCTAAATCCTCCATCTCTGTAAATGCAACCAGCACATCATATATCAAATGCATGACAAGCTTGGAACAACAGTCCTAAAGTATTAGCTGCCCATTTAATTTCATCAGCTGATATTAATAATATGTTAAAAAATACTATCAGATATTTTCGGAATCGTTACTGAAGACATGTTGTTGAAGAACAGAGCAACTGTAGTGCTGTAAAATTTGCAGTAAAATCAGGTGAACTGGCAATAAATTAAAAACAAAACTAGACAAATCCAAGATGACTCAGCTGCAGAGATCATTTTATTATGTAAGAATCTCCACTTTCCAGTCAGGGAAAAAAATAAATTTGTATTTACCAAAAGGAAAAGTTAAAAAAAACCCCAAAACTAAACAAAAACATCA
Organism: Ceryle rudis; assembly: GCA_033439905.1. Taxonomy (NCBI): domain Eukaryota; kingdom Metazoa; phylum Chordata; class Aves; order Coraciiformes; family Cerylidae; genus Ceryle; species Ceryle rudis. Next base: position 15,084 of record JAAGNO010002635.1, on the reverse strand, counting down.
ACAAACACATAACTAAAACAAACAAACAAAACAAAAACAACAAGCGCACCCAAACCAAAACAAACCACCACACACAAACCCAAACGAAAAAACCATAAACCAACCACACAAAACTCGTAAAACTCCAAACACTACAAAACAGGACACCCTCCCGAAGACTCAAGACCCAGATGACAGATAAGACAGACAAAAAAATTACTATTATATTATTGGGTGATGGATATGTGGAAGAGTCCTATTCAAGTTTATTGCATATTGGGATTAGCAATACTGTAATTTACTTTGAAAGAATTTCATTCTGACAACACAAGGCAAAACTGAAGAACACGGTTAGATATGAGGTTTTGGGTTAATCTTCCCGAAAGACAAGTTCATTTTCAAAATCCGCATGTAACAAAAATGTCCCACCGAACTGGTATCACAGAACTGAGTGTTCTCAAATTATTAAAAATATTTTGGCCAAGGCTAAGGAAAGGGAGGTGCTGATGTTTCTACAGTCTTGTGTTCGACCTTGTCAAAAGCTACAGCAAAGTCATCCAAAATCCTCTGAATCCAGAAAAGCCTGACCTACCTACTGCATTGAAAATAATCTCATCAAAAAAGTAAAAAAAAAGAGATACAGACATCTGTGTCTTTTCATTTGTAACTTTTCAACAAAATGAAACACACAAAAAAAACACCCAAAAAGCAAACCCACAAAACAAGAACAACCAACATAGTATATTTACTAAAGGCATTGGACTTTTTGTCTATTAATAAAGATGATTTGCAGCACCAAATAGCACTTTTTCATTTTACAAACAAGGAACAACTTTTATGAAATCTACAGACACACACACAACCCTTATGTAATGCTGCAACTGGAATCAGCCCTAGCTTTCCTCTTATTTCCATATAGCAAAAGAAGAAGAGACTGCCAGAGCTTTCCTCCACTGAGTGGAACTATTAACAAAATACCAATTGCTTAGTGCATTGGTTTCAGAGGACACCAAGCATTCAATCTTAGATGTAATGTTATCTGGCTTGGCAAAAATATAAGAAGTGAGAAGTGAATACATCCTTTGGGATCCAACAGGCAGTCTGGAGAGTTTTCCTTCCATCAGAGTGGAAATTGTACATAATAGAAAATAACTCTTTACAGTGCATTTCTTTACTTTTTAAATGGCAGATTTAAAAATTAAAAGCTGGTCTACTTTACTCTCAGATCTCCACTTTGCCTGAAATCAAACCAATAGCAATTAAAATACCAAACAACTTAAAGAATGTAAAATTAAATTTCATCTACAGACATTTCATATACAGAAGAAATCCATATGATGCAATAGTCTCTGATCTTCAAGTAAAAACCCCACAAACACACGCTCTAGCCCATTCTAAGGATACACTGTTTGGTTTTACAAAAATAAAATCCCCAACACTAAATTTTACTGCAAATAAACAAAGACCAATGTAATCCCACCTTCTTTTTTATAATTCTGTCCTTTGTCCAGTGCCTAGAGTTAAGTCCAGTCTTTTCTGGTAGCCAAGCTTTCTCTTTTGATGTTTTTATAATATTCTGAAGAACCATCCTTAAAATATTCTTCATGTGGACAGTTGTAAATAGCAGTGAATATAAAAATATTGTGTAGATCTAAAACCTAAGAACAGTTTCTGTGCAAGAACTACAGTGAAAAACTACTTAAATGGAGTATTTTTGGTCTACTGGCATATGAATTCAAGCAGTAATGACGAGCAGTGATAAGATGCTCTAAAGAAACAAGACAGGCCACTGTTGTGACAGGAACAAGATAGGCTAGATCAAGTTTCACCTAATTAGGCAAGGTTGCAGTAGGGGAGTTCTGCTGTCCTCTCATTGTGCAACAGTAATCTTTGTTTGCTATTACAATAATGACAAACAGTAAGTATTCATCTTAAATAAATTTACATATAAGGCTCTGCCTCAAAAGAGACAGAAGTGATTTTCCCATTGACAAGCGAAGTGAAATGAGCGTAAATTCGAAGAGCAAATAATCCTAACGACTCTCGAAAGACATTTCCGTAACACGTTTTCTTAAATCCGGAAAACGTTTTAAAAAGACCAACCAGCTTAAAAACAAAACAAACAACAACAAATCTACTATGTATTTATGCCTAAAAATACTATAGTTCAAGCACTACTCCATTCTTGGCAAAGTCTCTCTTCTTGCTGGATGTGATTCAAGCAGCAGAGAATATAAAGCAGTAAACTATGTTTCTGATTGCCTCTTCATGTCAAGGGACAGCGAATGTTTATCACCATTCTTGTCAACACTATACAGGATCCAGAGTGGGGAACAGACAGAGAGATAGCACCAACAGTGCATTTAGTTCTTACTCTACAATTGCAGGAGCAAAGCATATTCTCCAGCCCAATATAATGATATAGAAAACGGATAGAAAGAGTGCACAAGTGACCCCAGGCAAGTCAAAAAAAAAACCCCAATACAATCCAAACTAAAAAAAAAAAACAAAACCAAACAAAAAATTCCAACCCATACTATGAAAGATCAACAGAACCTGAACAACCCATCTCTCTTAAAAGAAAACTATGAGCTGCATTTTCGATGTAGCGCTTTACACATTAACTACAGGAAGGGAAAAATAAGGGGTTCTCAGCTTCATTTGAGAGCCAGAGAATTGTTACATTACCCTTCCGTACAAGAAGCAGTGGATAAGAAAGAGCTAGTACGATACCGTATTTAGCCTGCTTCAACATTCAGAAAGAGTACTGTCCCCCCTTAATGTATTTTGTCAGTAACAAAAACATTCTGATCCCATGCGGTATTCCTTCCTCCTCAGAAAACACATATCATGTTGAGAGGTTCACTGAGATTATAATTGGTAGAATAATTTCAGGCTTATAAAAAGACGCAACTTAAGAAATAATTAACCTGTAAGCAACTGAGCACATTTTAAATAAATGATAAACTGAAGGGTATTTCTTAAAAGGGAAGGGTTGTTTTGCTTTAGGAAGGATGGAAATACCTAATCTGGTTGTTCTCCCCAACCAGATTGTATCTTTATCTGCCAGAAAAACAAACTGTATCACATGAATAAATATTTGAGAGGAAAAGCTGGGGTTATTAAAACACGTATCGTGCCACTCTTCCAACTAGGGCTACTGGGTGACATCTTTTAAACAACTCCCCTAAACTTAAAAAGCCTTACTTGCAATGGAAAAGCATAAAGCGTACATGCGCACTAGAAGTATATGGGATGGTCCAGCTCTAAACTCTGCCATCCCTACTGGGTAATTTGGTTCTTTCAAAAGAAGAATATGAACTAAAATAAACATGTGTGTCACTGAAATTCCCTTTTATCCTGTCATCCGCCCTTCTGAAATCACTGAAAACACCCGTATGTAGTTGGTTAAATCAGATATACAATAAACCAAACACAAGCACAGTATAGCCCCTCACTTTCTCTCACATGATCAGTCCATCAATGTATTGTCTTCATATTGAGTATCTGATCCAGCACAGTTATTTGGCTGATTTATAGTTGTTACTGTTAGGCAGGTAAACATAAATCTAGGATATACATAGAGAGATAAGAACACCACAAGTTCTGGTTGCTTAATATATTATCAGACTCAAAAACCTAAATTAAAGAAACAAGGGCAATTTCCTCCCAAAAATTAAAAGACCTTTTGAACATTCTAAGGGAGGAAGATGAGATACATGCAGTATTTCATAGACATGATATCTTAAAGGTAAAACCATGTAAGATCCAAGAGGACTTGTCCTGTGTGACAAAGCTCGTATTTAGCAAACCAGTGTATCTGCAGATTATGTAAATCACTCAGCAGGAAAGCAAATGCCGTCTATGATCCTAGTAAAGCATTTTTAACATGTCAGTCATGACCTCTGAAAATCACATGGAATGATGTAGGAAAAACAATATAAAAGTAGAACTGAAAGTATAATTCCCTAAAATATACACAACTTTACATCAAGTATTTACACAAAATGGAAAATTACTTAACATAAAGCTATGGATTAAAATTGGTGGATGTGAGAAACTATGAATACAAAGAGAAGTAATGCATAAATATGAAGAAAAGCGAGATCAGAAGGAATAAGATATAATACCCACATGGAGAGTATCACTAACTTTAAATTAAGGCTTATCTGTTTTAATTACTTTTGTTCCACTTTGGCACCCAATCTTACCTTCTCATTATTTTCACTTCTTTCCTCCTGCTATACAAGTCATATTGGAAATGGCTCATATGCAAATGTACAATTTCTTTATTTTTAACCTCTTTAGCTACAAATGTGCACGATTGCACAGAGGCCCTCTAAGCTTTGTGGAAAATTAAACAGACACCTTAAGATTACTTCCAGATGAAAAATAACTTACAATTTGCATAGAAGGTAAAGATTTTTTTAAAAACAGCTTGCTTGCTTTCCATACCTTTGCTTTCAGTTTCTCCAGCAGGAACAACTAAAATTCCATGGATTAGACTGGGAAAAGTAAAAAAAACCCACACATACAAAAAAAGAAGCCAACCAACCAACTAAACCACATAACAACAAATGAAGCACGCTCCACCCCCCCCAATTTTTTTCTTCACCTCTCTCTTCCCGAGACAGGGACCTACATTCACTTATCACTTACACTTAGGTAAACTTCAGTTTATGTTATGTATTTCATAAATCTATTTCACTGAGGTAAAAAAAGCCCAAACATGTTCTATTACATTATAACAACTGTACACTCGTATGCAGAGTATGATTTGTAGTGAGAGTATTTCCCTTTTCCAATCAAAGGGTAGAGAAAATAAAAGTGAAAAGGAATTTGATTTAAATGTGTCAAATACACACATTCAACACAAAAATTGTGCTTAGCATAGTCTTTTCCAGGGGCGTGGGGTGTATGGAAGGCATTTTACTGCTCTCCACATGATGTTAGAAACACAGTAGCATCCCAAAATCCTCAGCATATCAGACTGTTCCAGTACGACTAGAGGCACTAATCCATAAAGCCCTACACAGCTACAAGACAACATTCACATTTTTGTGTTCTTCTACCTATTTGAAGACATCTTTTCTAACAAAGAAACTCTAGTACTTAACAGAACAAGGAGAATGACGGAATGACTTTGGTCCCAAGTTCAGGTGGGGAAAGGATGTCAAAAGGTTTATAAAGAAAATCAGACACAATGAGAACACTCTCATCCCTGAGCACTGGATGAAAAGAGGCTTTTGAGAATTCGCTGCTTGAAAAATTTCTTTCTCATTTGTGAGATAATAAGAAAAAGCTGAACAAAAGCTTCTTCCTGCTTCTGAAACGATACAGGCAAGTACATGCACACTCCAGATCAAGCTTACTTGTAATTTTGTACTAAGATTTCTCAGTTCTTCAGAACTTAGGGAGCAAACTGAGCAGTATTTGGTAGCTTCAGATGACTGGGGGAAGGGAGCAGCAGTAAATGGGGGTAATCCAGTAACGCGTTGAAGGCTGAAATAACAAAGATTTGTTAGGTTGGGCACTATAAAATGTAAAAACACCATATTACAGTGTACAGTAAGTCCTCTGATTTAGTGTTTTTTCAGACTATTTGTACCATAAATAAAAAATACACTATAAGAAGGATATCAAAGTAGTCTAAAGGCTGGTAAATGTGAAAGTGAATTAAATTCAAAACTTCTTTACATTTAGCTAAAAATGAGCAAAATCATAGTACTTGATACATAACTTAAAGTATTCCAATGTAAGTATTTGAGTTGGAGTCAAAAATCACACTGGCGTAAACAGAGCAGATTATAATTCAGAGTTTACACTGATTTAAACCTCCTTCACCACTTTACCTCCCATCAAAACAAGAGAAACAAATACAACCTGGAAAATTAAAAAAAAAATAGATATATAAATTGGGGGAGAGGGGGAAGGGCATTGAAAGTTAGAGACTTTAAACTGATCTGTGTCAATGTAAAGCCTGGATTTTTACTTCATATTCCCATATCCAACAAGATCTTGCTAAAGTGGTGATAAATGGCAACAAAATGGTAAAAGCTCTACACTGTTAATACACTGAGAAGCTATTCAGAAAAAGTCCTGAAAAGATTTCCAAGTGATGTGGGCTAGAAAAGACACCAATCCATGTGATAACATTTAAAAATAATTGCTTTGATCATGACATGATTTAGAAGTGCAAAGGAGGTCAAGCATTACGGATCTTTTTTCCACTATCAGAGGCACATGATTCAGACTTACAGCTGAAATTTTCTGAAACTTAGGTAACTTGGGACAATAAAGCGGTAGGTAAGGAAATTAAACATCAGGCATGCTGAGACATTCAGAGCTGCACACAGAGATGAAGCTGCCTACAGAGATGAGTTTCACAGTTTATTTTTATAAGACACTGTTTCAAGAATTCAGTCATTTCCCAAAGGGTCCATACAGTCCAACTGTTTGGAGCCTGAATAGTAATTAACCCATTGGTTATCCTGCAGAATCATCCAAAATTCCAATTCCAAGAACTTCCTTTTTTTAAATACACAGCAGGAAAATCTAACCACTTCTCTGTCAATGAATCTGAATAGCAACTTTAACATGAAGAAACCTGTTGGAGTATTTCTGAGTATATATTTGACTAAGCTAAGTATCTAATATACCCATGTACTACAAAAATTGTATTAGAGGATTTGTAAGAAATGGCTGTCAGTTCATAAATGCCAGTACTTTCTCAGATGGCCAAACAGTAAGATGGATAAACTGTCAGTGGGTAACTTACAGTTTCAGACAAGTAATCACTAGTTGAAATGTTCAAACTTTAATGTTAGACATACTCATTTTCTACCCTGCCCACATCATGATACGGTCAGTATATGCTCTCACCATCGCATTCCTCCCTCTACAAAATGCTAACAGCCTGCCAAACATTTTACAGGGGGAGGAGGAGGTACAAAAAAAAGAGAGAGAGGCTGAACTATGTGAACTATGTTGAACTATGTTGAAAGTATCACCTTCAGGACAGGAGTAAGAAAGCCAACAGGTGCAGCACTGTCCTCAATCATAAACTAAACAAACTGCACTAGGAAACAGGATTAGCAAAGGATTTTCTCATGAAAACATGCATTCAACATCTCCTCAACTTAAACCATACCTGTTATTACAAACTAAAACTTAACCTGTCTTCTTTGAGAAATAAAAAAAAAAAAAAAAAAAAAAAAAAAACGATGCAGGTGACCCCGTACTTAACACCTGAAGTACACTTTCCCAGCCTTAAACCATGCTATTTCTTTCCCTTTAAGTGTGAGAGAGCAATGCAGGCAATACTTTTCTCCACATATTAATAACCCAGCTCTGTCTACTGCTTTTTTCTTCCAACACTGTATCTCTCAGCAATTCTCAGCTATTCACCTTAGTAGGTCTGAACAGATACATTCTGGTTTTTAGGAAAGCAAGGCTTGCCTGTCTCCAAGTGTCAAAAGTTGGCTCCCAGGACAGTACAACAAAGAATTAATTCAATAGTCAATACACTGTGCTTACGCACACAGGGTCAACCCATGAGATTTTGGATTGAAGACCTTGGGCACGGAACTGTTTTCTTGCTGATTTCAGAAAGCAGGGAAGTTACTCTTCTTTGACACTTGGGACATTGATTACATACCAAAAAATCATCTAGATGTATGTCACTAAATTAATCCATTACCCTGGAGTTGTTTCAGGCTGAAGAAGCCCAATGATCTAAACTGATAAAACTGATTACATCCTTCCTGCAATCTATAAATTTCTGCCCTTTCTTGTGCCGGTTCCAGTGCACGGTGTTAGTTTCGGTGTACTCAACTGGCAGAAAAATATCCTGGCAAAGAAAAAACAAGGCAAACAACTTCCTGCTGAGTTCGCATACTGAAAGAAGCTCAGCACAGATTCAGAAAAATAATGAAGCAAATACAAGAGAGGGGGCAGCAGGGAGGCAGGACTACAGCAGTCCCTGCAGTTACATCAATTTTGCCTACACAAAACAGAAGCCTCAGTTTCCCCCACTGTCAGTTTATAAACAATAGTTTAGTCATCTGAAAGCTGAAATCCTTTTGTTAAAGTAGACATAAAGATACATAGGTTAAATACAGTGTCTGCAACATATGCAAGTTTAGATTAGACTGCTTCCTGCTGAAGTTGAATTCTTAAATAAAATAGCTCTATAGCTACAGTCTCCTCACACATAAATAGAATTCTGCTGCTAAGCAATAAATTGGAAATGAAAAAGAAAATAATCATAAGTGTATTTCCACTATTGAAGAACGAGGCTAAATTACACTATGAATCTTAGAGGATAAGGAAATAATGGACAGAAATCAGAACGAAAACAATACAGCAAAGGGTGAGGGGTGGAAGTGATGCCAGGCTAACAACTGCCACCTAAGTTTTATTGGGTTTTCTCTTTTTTTTTGGTCCCAATTTTATATTTTCAAAGATGACACATTTTACAAAAAAAAAAAAAGTATCATAACTTCTCTCTGAAGGAACGTTACAGCACTGCAGAGATCTTCAGTTTCATTTCACTGTTCCACTCACCTCCCAAATAGCCAGAGAAAAACATTCAAAATGTGTCGCCTGGGATACAGCTCCATAATAAACTAAACTGAATTAAAAAAATACTGAGAGGAAGAAATTCCACTTCCCTATCCCCTTCTCCACTATCAATCTCAACCAAGCGGTCTGCTCCCTGCTGTACCAACACAGACAACACAATAATCACGATGTAAATTGATTTAATGCACTAGTCTGGCAAAATATGTGTGTGTGTATATATATATATCTCTGTATCTTCAACATTCTTTGGCTACAACTACTTTTTACATTTTTAGTGACCTGAATCAGTTTACTGAGACAAGCAGTGCAGTCCATTCAAAGCAAATGGTGGGAATGAGCAGCAAGGAAGAGGAAACAGCCTCTTCCCCCAGCCACAGGAAATGGTTAACCCAGCTCATCACTATTGTGAAACCTCAGCCCTGAAAGGAATTCAGTTGCTCCAACATCCTACTGCACCACAGTGATAAACCTTCACTCTCCAATACAAGCAAGATTACACATACATACTTCTGAGCAAAATTAAAGAAAAGTAACAGAATGACCTAGAATCTAGGTAAAGTGTCTGAAAACTGATGTTCAAAACAATTCCTTTCCTCCACTAAACAGTTCATATTCTTGCTCATCCTTTGAGTTATTACAGAATTTACACTTTGTCCTCCTGGTTGTTGCTTCTGACGTACAAATCTACTTCTGAAGGATGGTGTCTACTATTGCACAACATATTTCTATTATTGTCTGTCATAAAAAAATTGCTTTCAGAAGTTCAAAACACTGAGTACATTCCATAGCTACACTGAGTAATACGTTAGAGGTTATTACATGCTTCCAAGTTTAATAGATTCTGATGACAGATTTCCAAACTACCAGAAAAAATGTACCAGCCTGAAGTGTGAAATTTTTTAGTTTATAACATTTATTTAATTTAAAATCTTACAATCTAAGACTCAGTGAGACAGGGGATTCAAGACTGATGGAAAAGCTGTTCATAAGTGAAGAAAGATTTTAAAGATATTTGAAATTACCTAATAATTTTCCAATTTAAGAGAAAGATAAAATTCTCACTTCGTTGGGGTCTTGTGCAAGTCCAGGAATTAATCTCCTATATCCCAGGTTAGCATATTCAGTTAGAGATGAAGTATTTTGAGCTACCCTGTACTAGTAATTAGTGTACGGCCATACTAAGCTTTTAATTTAGACAAACACATAAGACTTGTAAATTCCAACAGTGAGTCACATAAGAAAGGGAGAAAGACATCTTCTCCCCCCCCCCCAATTAGGCAATACTTTATTTGCTTCTTCAAACCACCATTCTCAATAATTATTTTTTAGTTTTGGAAATGCCTCTAGCTTACAAGGACCAAAACAACAAACCACAAAAAAAACCCAACCAAAAATAAAACAAAAAAAATCTAAAAATCACGGATCATTTACAAATATAATACATGTGAGCTTTGATTTTAATGCCAAGCATTACACTGCAAATTCTTCCAAAAAGACCCTGTCTTTATTCTATATATGGACAACTCTTACCATAATGGGGGCTGTTCCACAGTTGTATGTGATCTTAATATAAATGAAAGAATAAGCTAGATTTTTAATATAGATTTCACATCAAGCTTAGATCTGTTAGATTAACATAACTCCATCTGGTAGAATGGAATTTTGTTGTCAAATAAATACCTATTCTTTCTAAAGTTTGCAATGGGCAACACTGAAAGAGAAACTAATAAGGAGTACCCTTTCTTTCAAAATTTTCTCAAATGTTTCATTAGAATCCACATGTATCTATGAAATATATTTACATATTCTATTATCAGTGTAGCCTGTGAATAGTACTTTTGTTGACATGGTGAAACTGATGAACTTATTTTTACCACAGAATAGGCCATATTCTGTCATTCAAAAAAAAACCAGTGACATGACCCAAAAAAACATAAATTGGCCTTTAAGCTTTGTTGCAATAAATAACTCCATTAATAATGGCTGATAAACTTGCAAATTATTCTCTACAGTCAGTTCAGATTTATTCAGTAAACAAGGATGATACCAGTAGTGATGGTGATTATACAGCTCTGAATTAATTGCAATATATTTTATCTCAACATCACTGAAAATTCCTAATGTTAATTTAAATGTAGAAAATTCACACATCTTCCTTTAGACTTCTACAAGACAGAATTGTACTAGTAGTGACCTTCCTAAGGGAAGGGAATGGTGTACACTGATTTGAAAACATTTTGGCTTTATATTATGAGTAAGCAATGCCCATTTTGGACTTCTGGGGAATGAATACATGAATACATGACAAGTGCCTACTCATTTGGGAAAAAAAAAAAAAAAAGCAACAACCAAGTAACAAAAAAGCCAACAAAAAGAACCTCTCTCTCAATTCACCTGGAAGACAGCTTAATTCAAAAATAACTACTGCAAATACCCATCCATGGTTTCTGTTTTATCAGTCACATTATCTGTCTTCACAGGTCAGGAACATATGTAGCAATTAGATATTAATGCAGACTCTAATACTCGAGATCCTCTTGTTTACTCTCTAGTCTAAAATAAAATATGCATCAGTCATGGTAATCTTTGGAGAAGAGTTGCAATATCACACAAAATGAACTAGACCAAAAATAATAATAATAATTAAAAAACAAACAAACAAAAACCCCAACACTAAAGCCTCTCCAAATTTTTCACTCTCACTTCCATTTAAAGAAAAAAACCAAAACAAACACAACCAGCATAAAAATAGACATCTCCAACAATTCTGTGACTCTAAGCCTTGCAAAGTCCCACAAGGTTCCTCCTAGATGGGTTCAAAAATGTGAATTCTGGTTGCAACCACACTGACACTCATTTCTCCCAACTGAATTAAAGGTAAAACCAGAAAAGCTCTGCAGCAGCAGGTGCTAGGGGAATATGCAATACTAACTATTCATCCTAAAAGATGCAGTCCATCACAATTTCTTACATACATCTTACATTACACCATCGCCTCTCTTACCACATTATTGATCGTGTACAGACTCTACATAGTTCTATGACCTTGGCATATGCTACCTCACATATGCTGTAAAGGAATGATACACAAAATTTAGGTAAAAAATAGGATGTGTTGTATACTTCTCAACTGTAGCCGTTCCTTCTTCCACTGTAACTCTTCTTAAGTAGGAAAACAGTGCTCCTTGTAAGAGGCTTTTCACTGTATGCACCCTATTGTCCTAGGGATACAGCCAATATTCGTCAGCAAAGGTAATTTTGGAACTACCATCCAAGAAGAAAAAGCATGAATTGCATTCTTCAAGGAAAAAAATCCAACACTCTTCCAAAACCAAAATCTAAAGTCCCGCCAAAAAAAACCGCTGCTGTGGCAGAATACATTAAAAAAAAAAAAAAAAAAAAAAAAGATAATTAGGCTCCTCCAAACAGGTTATAGATAATGTGACTGAAAGAGAAGCTACTGCACGTTACTTTTGCAAATAAAATACAGCCATAGATGCTTCAACCCAAAAGACTTCATATTTGAGAAGGACATCACATAGTTCTGGATTTGCCTATTTTATCCTAAGAATGCAATAAATACTAACTTCTTTTCTTTTTTTCAGAGAAAATATCAGTATATTCAAGGTATACTTATAGCAATTCTTTTAATAAGTTCCTTAGTAGAGGTGATATTTCGTGTAGCATCATAAGCTCACCATACACATAGCCCTTATATCCTGAAGGCAAGGGAAAGAGTTTATGATGGATGTGCCTTGTCAGCAAAGCAAAAAACAAGAGGTGAGAAAAATTCAGTCCACATCATTATATCTTCTTGAAGCTCAACTGCATTCAGGACCAAGTATATCATTATTTTTATATTTTTTCGAAAACAAAGTAGAATAAGTGATACGAATTTGTATGGAAAGGATGCTCAAGAACAGGGAGGGAGGTACTCTGGTCACAGAAGAAACAGTGATAAAAACCTTTCAGAAGTAATCCTGTTCCCCATGTGGGGAAAAGAAAATAAAATAAATCGACACCAATAAAACACAGGAAAAGAGGAAAACAGATAATTCCATCTTCTATGCTTCAGATATGACTTCATTCTTAAAAAGGGTGGCACAGAACATAAAAAGAAATTACCATTCCAAAAATTGCCTCAGTTATTTCCAATCTGATAAATACAGGTCATAAGAAGCTAAAAAAAGTTTGACGATATTTCATTTAAATTTTTTGACACAAAACTCTAGTGATACCCACTTGTTACAACAGTTCAAGTCTAGTAGTATTAAAGTCTCTCCTCTTTCTATTACATAACTTTGTTAATTATGAAGAAAAAACCCGCCAGAAACTCAAAACAGGATCAGGAAGGAAAAAAGCTTTTATGAATATGAAGTCAATTAATTCCATCACATAACAAGCTGGATCAGTAGCTTTTCCCTTTTCAGAATACAAAATCTCAAGTAAAACCCTGAAACATTTGGTCCACTTCTACAGCCATATGTTCACAATATTTTGATATTATATGTTGGTTATTCCAGTAAGTGGGGTTGGTTTTTTTCATCTTTGCAGTCCAGAAATAAAATATCTGGGATGAGAAACTGGAAGACTAAAAGCACTGTCACAGTGTCCATTTGAATAGACATATTCTTGAGTGCCTTACGATAGACTGTCCGTAACAGCATCTAAAAGCTTTTCAGAAAAGTAAACCATTATTTTAGGATTCCAACTCAGTAAACTGTAATCTGCAACATTACTAGCACTGGAGCAAGGTAATTTGTTTTTATTAAAATTCAGCTGTCAGTGTAAAAAATGCTTTGAAGTGTCTTTTAAAAACATATTAAAAAGTCTGAATCTTATAACACCTTGCAATAAGCACAAACAACTGCTACATTTCAACAACCATGAAGGTAACGCGAGACACTGGCAGAAACTCTCAAATTGGTAAAAAAACCCACTTTTTATAGAAGTCAGTCACTGTACTACAGAACTTATGGCATGAGCCTCAAACCCACACATGGTTCAGTAATCATAAGCAAATACATTTGTTCTGACTTAGCTTATCATTGGCATGTTACTTTTTCACTAAGAATTTTATGAACATAAAACATAACCCAAGTTGTGATGGAAGCTGAAAAAGCTGACAGTCACCTTTGTTTTGTTTTTACAATCTAACATCCGTATGTTGTGGAACAAGCCTGGAACCCAATGAACTTTGTTTGCAGTTTCTCATGTGTCTAGTGCACTGAAAGTCTTATACAGTATCAATAGAACGTTTTGGTACCTAGCATTTGGAAGTTAAGAGGCATGTCATATTAAAAAGCCTCTTACAAAACCTGTTTTTTTAAACACTACCTGTACTCTTCAATCTGAAATGTTACATCTAGTTTGAGCCATTTGATTCATTACTGAGAAGAGGAAATAAAGTTAGAGCAATAAAATTTTGTAAAACACATCTTTAATATTCTCACTGAGAAGCATTCTGCTGCAGTGCTTCACTTACAAACACTGCAGCGGAACTGTAAATAAAAAGCTCATTTCTAGTGGAATTAGACGAAAGATAGGAAATACTCCCTTATATGGAGTATGTCATAAACCCACATTTGAGATCAAAGAGAGTTTGAAAGAAAACAACAAAAAGAATGTAATTGTTTATTACTCAGTCTCAAGAGGATCCTGTCATAAAACGAACAGTCATCAAGAACAACTCTCCTCTGACCACTGCATCAACCCACAGCGAAAGGGGGAGGGAAAAAGAGGGGAAGGAAACGGAGATAGATTCTGTCACAGAAGACAATCAAGGTTGTTTGCGGGAAAATGAAAGGGTTTATCTTCAATAAGGAAGGGACGGTTTCACAAAAGAGGTGGCAGAAACCGAGGAAGGAGACCGCCTTGCCCTCCGAGGTGGCGAGGCTGAAATGAACCTGCCGCCTGCGCTCGCCTGACAACCTGCCGAGGGGCCGGAGCCGCCTGTCCCCGGACTGGTTAACCCTTCCCCGCACCCGGGTGGCGAAGAATCGGTGTTTAGAAGGAAAAAAAAAATCAAAACAAACAAACATATTCCGCCCCCCCACCCCGCACACCCACTCACGCAAACGTACGCCTCACATCAGGCCTCAGCGGCCAGCAGCCGGTCCTCCCGCCGGCCGATACCCGGACGGCGAAACTGCGCTCCCCGCTGCCCCCCGCTGAAACTGCCGCGGGCGCAGGAGGGCGGGGAAGGAGCCCAGTTAGGCAGACGCGAGGGCAGAGCCCGGGGCAACGCGGCCTTCGACCTGTCACGGGCGGTACAACGCCGCGAGCGGCTCGGCCGGTGGAAGGGAGCGACAGCCCCTCACTCAGAGGAGGAAGGGGAGTAGGTCATGTACCCCCAGAAGCCAGGGACGGCGGTGACCGGCGGCCCCACCCCCGGCGGAGAGCCCGACGGTGTCTCCACAGCACTGTCACCCTCTGCCCCGGCTGGCCGGGGCACTGGCGGAGATGACGGCGGCGCCGCGCACTCCATCCGCCGCCGCCGGCCCCGCAGGAAAAGGCAAGGCG
>JAAGNO010002634.1:17178-36478 GCA_033439905.1 Ceryle rudis | reverse complement strand
CAGGGGCAGAATCACATCCCTAGACCTGCTGGCCACACTATTCCTGATACAGGCCAAGATGCCATTGGCCTTCTGTGCCACTTGGGCACACTGCTGACTTATGTTCAGCTGGCTGTCAACCAGTACTCCAACCAGTATGTCAACCAGTATTTCTCTTGTGTGAATGACACCCCTTGTCCCATGTAAGCCTGTTGGCTGAGCAATGACTTTGGGACTGGAGGGAATGGGGAAGAGGAGTGCTGCCCTGGCAGGTGGTTGGTGAGGATGGATATTTCTTGGTTTTTCCTTCACTTTTTTCCGAGAGGCAGTGTTGCTGCTCACAGAAAACACTATGTTGTTACTCTTTTGCTCTTCACATTCTACATGATGTGATTTGGGTAACTTAATGTAACCTAACATTAAGCTCATCCATGGTATGGACAGTGGCTGTCTAATGTACATCAATCTCTGCAGAGAGAGGGAGTTGTATTTCTCTGTAAATAGTCAGCATACTGCCCTGTTTATCTAGCATGTGACTGTTGCACACTGCATTTCCCTGCCTCCCTCCCAGTCGGTTTAATTGACTTTCCCAGTCCTGACAGTTGCTTTATATTCAGAAAACATAAATTCATCCCACACAAAGCTTTCAAATCTGCTTTCATTTCTTACCTTACTTCTCTTTTTGCTCTTTTCAAGACTGAGAATGTACATTTTCCATGTTTATTTAAACAAGCTTATTTTGTCTGTGGAAACCTGGTCAAATTATGTTTCTTTACTTGCATTTATAATCCTTTGAGGTTTATATATTGGAATAATCTTTGTGAGCTGGAAGAAGATTGTCCAATCTGTTTTAACATGTCCCACTTTCTGAGTATTGCATCTCATTAGGACTACAGTTGGCTGTTTGCATGGCTTTTTTCTTCCTCTCTATAGCTTGGGGGAGAAAAGATAGCATTTCATGATCTAGTAATAATGCTTGGCACTTTGCATCTTCAAGGAACTATACAGCTATGAATTGAATAATTTCTATAATATTTTTGTGTAGTAGTTTCTCAATATCATTTGTCCCATTTTGCATATAGGGGAAATGAGCAAGAAGTCAAGTGACCTTAGGCCATAAAAGAAGGAACAAAATCAACTTGAGTTCCCAGCTCCCTGACTTGTACTGAAGCAGCACCACATGTCTTTCTTGTTTAAACTAAAGAGGGGGGGGGGAAAAGGGAAGCTTGATTCCAGTCAACAGCAAAAGGAATGGGAGAGCTGTTTATCAGTCTCGTCTCACCTTGTTAACGAGTTCGGTGTGTTTGTTGGCAGTGGGTTTGGTGTCTGTTTTTAAATACGTTGTCTAACTTGCTGATGTGGTTGTCACTTCTCCGTGTGTGGTTGGAAGTATGCGAGGAATTGTCTGGAGTTTATAAAGGCGAAGCAGCATATAAATTGAGTTAGGGTTCTAAGGGAGGGGAAGGTGTTTCTCACTGCTGGCTGGGCGATCTCTCTGCACCGTCCTTCCGCTTCCCCATTGAACCAGAAGCAGGGGAAACCTTTTCTGTAGTATATGGAAATATTTTTTCCCCATCTTGTTTTGAGATGGGAAAAGTGAGCCATCCTAAATGGGGACTGTGTTAACACATGGTATATATAGAAACCAATCCTTCTTGTCTCATCCACCACATGCCACACTAGGAATTTTCTTTTTTTTCTTTCCCCCTCATGGGCTATAGTGGAAGCTGTTGGCTCAGACTGGTGTCTAGAATTGCTTCATTTGCAGAAATAATTTTATACAACTGCACTAGGCTATAGGGCTTGATAACAGCTGCTTAATTAACCCCCACATGTGTTGCATGCCATATAGAAATGGTGAGTGCTGTAAGGAGTGAACTTCTTTCCTCTATAGGTATGTTAGTGATAAAAGGAAGACTAGGGAAAATGGGGGCTTGCTCCAGGAGGAAGCAGGACACCTAGTTACCTAGGATATGGAGAAGGCTGAGGTACTTGACCTTTTTGGCTCAGTCTTCACCAGCAAGTGCTCCAGCCACACCACCCATGTCACAGGAAGCAAAGGCAGAGACTGGTAGAATGAAGAGCTGCCCACTCTAGGAGAAGATCAGGTTTGAGACCATCTAAGCAACCTGAAAACGCACAAGAGGAAATGGCCTCAAGTTGTGTCAGGGGAGGTTTAGATTGGATATTAGGAAGAATTTCTTCCCTGAGAGAGTGGTTAGGCACTGGAACAGGCTGCCCAGGGAGGTACTGGTGTCATCATCCCTGGAGGGGTTTAAAAAATGATTAGACATAGCAGTTGAGGCTATGGTCTAGTGGGCAGAGAGATACTAGGATGAAGGTTGGACTTGATGATCCTAGAGACCCTTTCCAAACAGAATGAAGCCAACATGGCTTCACTGATGGCAAATCATGCCTCACAAATTTGGTGGCCTTCTACAGTGGAGTTACAGCATTGGTGGATAAGGGAAGAGTGACTGATGTCATCTGCCTGGACTTGTGCAAAGCCCTTGACACTGTCCCACATGACATTCTGGTCTCTAAATGGGAGAGACATGGATTTGATAGATGGACCACTCGGTGGATAAGGAATTGGCTGGATGGCTGCATTCAGAGTGTTGCGGTCAATAGCTTGATGTCCAAGTGGACACCAGTGATAAGTGGCATTTCTCAGGGTTCATTACTGGGACCAGTGCTGTTTAACATCTTTGTTGGGACATGGACAGTGGGATCAAGTGCACTCTCAGCACGTCTGCCAGTGACACCAAGCTGAGTGGTGTGGTCAGCACACTGGAGGGAAGGGATGTCATCCAGAGGGACCTGGAGAAGTTTGAGAAGTGGCACCATGCCAGCCTCATGAAGTTCAACAAGGCCAAGTGCAAGGTCCTGCACCTTGAGCAGGGCAATCCCAACCACAAATACAGGCTGGGTAGTGAGTGGATTAAGAGCAGTCCTAAGGAGAAAGACTTGTGGGTGCTGGTAGATGAAAAGCTGGACATGGACCACAAATGTGTGCTGCAGCCCAGAAAGCCAACCATATCTAGGCTGCATCAAAAGAAGTGTGTCCAGCAGGTTGATGGAGGTGATTCTGCTCCTCTACTTCAGTCTAGTGAGACACAACTTGGAATACTGCGTCCAGTTCTGGAGCCCCCAACACAAGAAGGACAAGGATCTGTTGGAGAGGGTCCAGAGGAGGGCCACAAAGATGATCAGAGGGCTGGAGCACCTCTCCTATGGGGACAGCCTGAGAGAGTTGGGGTTGTTCAGCCTGGAGAAGAGAAGGCTCTGGGGACGTCTTACATCAGCCTTCCAGGAGCTGAAGGGAGCCTACAAGAAAGCTGGGGAGGGACTTTTCACAAGGGCCTGTGGCGGTAGGACAAGAGGTAATGTCTTCAAACTGAAAGAAGGTAGATTTAGATTAGATGTAAGGAAGAAATTCTTTACTATGAGGGTGGTGAGGCACTGGCACAGGTTGCCCAGAGAAGTTGTGGGTGTCTCCTCCCTGGAAATGTTCAAGATCAGGTTGGATGGGGTTTTGAGCAACTCGATGTAGCGGGAGGTGTCCCTGCCCATGGCAGTGGGGTTTGGAATTAGATGATCTTTAAGGTTGCTTCCAACCCAAGCCATTCTATGAGTCTATGAACTGTGGAATTACAAACTCTGTCACAGGGGAAGTCATGGTAACAATATTGTTGACTATTTGGTTCAAAGTTATTTAAAAAAATTATTTTTTCAGGAATTTTGGTTTCTTGCAAAGGTGCTTTGGAGGCCTGGGCAGCATTAAAACAGTTTAGTCTTCTTGGGGAGGACGGGTAACCTGGTGCAGAGGAGCATGGAAATCATAGGAAGAAATTCTTCATCTTTTTTTTGGAAAATCTGTGGCTGCTTCTCTGCAGGTTCTCAGGGGTTCCCTTGACCACCTCTTCTGTCTGGCTTCAGATGCCTTGTTTGATAAACTTTCTGGCGAAAGTCTTGCATAACCAAACACAGCTTTATTCTGGGCATGCCCTGCTAGGGAAGGTGGTGGATAAAGCAGCTCTCTCTTCAGCCATGTGCTCTATCTGGGGATGCAAAACTTGGCTGTGCCTTTTTTAAGAGCTCGAGGTTTAACTCCAAGATTATACTTAATTTTCTGTTTCTGATGAGTGGGACGGATATCCTGATGCCTTAGATGAGACCTTCAACGATGGTCAGCAGCACCAAGGTATCACAGCCAGTATTTTTTTTTTTCTCTTTTTCTTTTGATACCTCATTTGTACGTGCTGCCTTCCAGTGTTGAGCAGAGCTGGCCCGAGCCACAGCATGCTCACAGGGATCCAGTTTCATGCAGTGTTTTTCATGATCCCTGAATTGCTGATTACTTGTCAGCTGACTTTTTGACGAGCTGATTGCGGCTTTTATGAATCTGGACGTTTTTTCCTCGCTGGGCTTGCAGAGCCCTCAGGACTGGGTTGGGCCCTGGCTTTGGCAGCAGTAAGTGCAGAGCAGTTGGTATGCAGGCTTTCATGCTTTATTCAAAGGGTTCAAGCACATGTGGTGGGGTCTTTGTGTCTCTCCTTTGTCATCTGACTTCTTGACCTAGACTTTGATTTCAGCTGCTTGGAAGAAATGTCAGCAGCTCAGCATGTGGGGAGCTGCATGTTTGCCTTGGGCTGTTTTGTTGTGGTTTGTTTTGGTTTTTTGTGTGTTTTGTTTTGTTGGGTTTTTTTCTTTTTTT
Source organism: Ceryle rudis (assembly GCA_033439905.1). Taxonomy (NCBI): domain Eukaryota; kingdom Metazoa; phylum Chordata; class Aves; order Coraciiformes; family Cerylidae; genus Ceryle; species Ceryle rudis. Next base: position 31,782 of record JAAGNO010002634.1, on the reverse strand, counting down.
TGTTGTTGTTGGTTTGTTGTTGTTTGTTTGTTTGTTTGTGTTTTGTAATTTTCTTGAGGTATTGCATCCAAAAGTGGTGAGTGCTTCCAAGAATGTGTTCGGGGTGCCTGGATCATACCAATACCCTTACCAAGAAACTTTTTGGAGACACTTTAGTATCTCCATGTGTTACTTGAGTGTTTGATATTAAGAGAGGGAGGGAGCTACCTGACCATATGGATACTTCTTTTTCACCCCAGTGCAAATTCACTGAAACTCAAGTAACTTCTCAGCTGTGAGAAGAATTGAATGTCCTTATGCTGAGCTGAGCCTTGAGAGTTGGATGCTGTGCCCAGCCCCATGTGGCAGCTGCTCCTTGAAGCACCATCGCCCCAAGGTCCAATCGAGTAGTCATGAAGTTGAAGAGGACTTTTCCTGCCTGTTTGTGTCAGCAGCAGTTGTGCCAAGCAGGGCGGTTAGTGACTTTTGGGGGTTTTGTTTATTTTATGCTTCCTCCTAACTGCAAGCAGCAAAGAAAAGGGAGAAGCTGTCGTGTGTTACAGGTTGATTGTAAATCACAAAGATCATGGGCACTCAAGGGAGTAGGAAAGTTATCAGGTGAGGGAAAGGGTGGTGGAAGAGGGGACATCAACTTGAACAGAAGGAAGGAATTAAGAGATGGCAGCCAGAAGGTGATCATGGCTAGAGGGGAAACAGTAGGCAGGTAGGTATCTGAGCTAGTGCAGTTCCCCGTGGTGAATTTGGTTACTTGGACTTCTTGTTGCCCCTTTTCTTCCAGTTTTACTTGGTGTAGTATGTCCAAAGTAACATGACTCGGAGAGTCGAGGTGGGTTTGAGATTATCATGACAGGTGATGATCTTGATTACAAAATGAAGTGGTATGTGTTGACACTTAAGGGAAGCCACCTCAGCTACTGCTTCAGGAGGAAGGTGTGTTGCTCTTTGGGGTGCGTAGGATGCCAGCAGGCTTGTGCCTTCCCTTGGGACTAGCCAGGGTATCCCCAGTCTGGGAGGTGATGGTCCAGGTGTGCAGATGGCTCTTTCCCAGTGAAGCCTGGATGTTGTTTGTTGTGGTTTGGTTTGTTTTGTTTTATTTTTCCTGTGGCATCCAACTGCTTGCTGTTAGAAAGTGCTGGGAACTTTTAAGGTCTTGAAACCAGCTGTTGCCCTCTTTTCAGCTCTACTTAAAACAAGTTGTCCAGTTCTCTGTTCCTCTTGTTTTTAAAAGGCTGAGTTGATGCTGACTGGGTTTGACAAGTGATAACTGGGGAGCCTGGCTGTGTTCTTGTTTATGATTAAAGCTAGAAGCTGGCACGCTGAAGTTAACTGGCAGCAGCTTGCAGGTTGAGGTGTCTGGAAAATATCAAGGAGCAGACGACAATGTGCGAAAGGCAAGGGCTGCTCGGAACACTTGGACCACTCCAGTAACCTGCTGGGAGCAGGGACTGGGGATGAAACAATCTTGTGTAAAACTGATGTTTGTCTCAGCTTGCTTATTTGCTGGCTAGCCCATACACTTGCTCTCAGATGTTCTCTTATCTCGAAACCAGAGATGCACCTGAAATTGTCCTTTCAGTATTTGGAAACTTTTTATGATAAAACTGTCTGTCTGAAAGTGTTTTCAAGGACAAGCCACACTTGAAAACACTGTATTAAAATAATTGCCTTTGAAATGAAGGTCATATGCACTACATCAGAAATTCCTCTTAGGTGCTTATTAATCTGGTATATAAATGTCACAGCTTACATCCACAGGGTGTTTATATTGAATTTTTAGCTGCATCGGTATCTCTTACTCTTCAGAATAAATGCTGTATAATCTGGTTATGAGCAATATTCTTAATTTAGATACCAAAAATAGGACATAGGCAAATCTGAGGTACTGTAGTAAAGCAGGAAAGGGAAATAGCTTTGCCTCATGAGGGGAGATCAAATTCAATTGACTCATGTAGTGTTTAGTGGTAAAGGAAGGCCAGAGAATTCAGCCTGTTTTATTAGGATAGCATAATTGCCATATTTTCTTTTAGCTTTGTTTTTTTTCTGAAGGCCTGATTTCTCTTCTGGTGTACCTGTGCTGAGGTGTGTAATGAGGGGGTAGGCTGGGAAACACCCTTTCTTCTTTTTCCTTCCCCCTGAGCATTGCCTGGGGTTGTTGTGACCGAAGTGCAGGAGCCAGCACATGGCCTTTTTGAACCTCATCCCATCGATCCAGCCCGGCCAGATGCTTCTGCAGAGCCTTCCCACCTTCAAGCAGATCAAGACTCCTGCCCAGGTTGGTGTCATCTGCAAACTTCCTGAGTGTGCCCTCAACACCCTCATCCAAATCACTGGTACAGATATTAAATGGAACAGGCCCCAATACTGAGCCCTGGGGAACAGCACTTGTGACCAGCCATCAACTGGATTTATCTCCATTCATCACAACTTTCTGGGCTTGGCCACCCAGCCTATTTTTTTTACCTAGTGAAGAGTATACCCATCTAAGCCATGAGCAGCCAGTTTCCCCAGGAGAATGCTGTGGCAAATGTTCTCAAAAGCTTTACTGAAATCCAGGTCAACCACATCCACAGCCTTTCCCTCATCCAGTAGGCAGGTCATCGTGTCATAGGAAGAGATCAGGTAAGTCAAGCAGGACCTGCCTTCCATGGGCTGACTGGCCTGATCATCGGGTTGTCCTGTACGTGCTATGTGATGACACTCAAGATGATCTGCTCCATAACCTCACTCAGCACAGAGGTCAGACTGACAGACCTGTCATTCCCTGGCTCATTCCCTGTTTTACTCTCCCACTCTGTGAGCTCTCTCATAGATAGAGCAGTCCTTGTTTGCCCCAATTCACTAATTTTTGTTTTGTTTTCTGTATGCGGTCAAGCTTGTGGGTCACAGTGGTTCTGTGTATCCTTAAGTAAATTTTACATAGAAATATCTTAATAAAGAAGTTGCTTTTCTGTGTGATGGTGATGTACACTGATCCAGAGCAATCTGGAGCAAGATTGGTATTGGAAGACAACGTGTCATTATTGCAGACTTGATTTGAGTTTTGTAACTTCAGCATTTCCCTTGGGCCCAAACACTCCCTGCCACTGCCACCATAGCTGTGCTCTGGTAGTGTTTTGAAGTGGAGAGGGAAGGAAGATTGTAGCTCCAAGGATCCAGGATGTTTTTGTTCAGTTTGTGAAAGAGATCGCATCTAGTGGCTGATGGACTGACTTCAGCCAAGGTGAGGAGAGCTGATGTTTTATGGTGGACTTCATAGTACCAGAGTGCTGATATTACTGAAAGCACCCACAGGTTGCACAGACCTGTCGGGATCTGTTTTGGCCACTTAGCCAAGCGGCAGCCAATGTAAAACATGTTCCTAGTAGCATTGACTTCAGTGGCATTAGGAGCATGCTTGTTGCCAAATGTGGACTTATGCAACTTGCTGAGCTCAGCCTGGGTGGGTCTTGCTTGAAAAGATCCTGTACCAACAGAGAGACTGTGGCCCTCTTTCAGACTGTGGTTCAGCTAGGTTGTCAATCCAATTTAGGGGGACCAGATTATCAACACTGGGAAGTGCTGAGCTAGTGTAAAGCTGCTTTGCTGATAAGGAGCTGTTCAAAGTATTTGGAAAGTTCAACTCTGCTGTGGGACTGGGCTACCAGTCCTGGCTGCACTCACAAGGCACAGAGCCAGGGATGTTTTGGCTGGTTTATCCGCTTGGCTTGATGCCGAGAGGTCCAGACTTGATGTGCCCTGGGTGTTGCTCTGCCTGAGGTCCACCAGGCGATGGCAGTGGTAAAGCAGCTGTGGTGGTTCTGCCATTTGGGCACGGAACAACCATCTCTGTCCATGTGCGGACAGAAAATAGGGTTCTGCATCCCATCAGGTGCTTCAGCATTGCTGGAAAAACAAAACCGAGCTGACCGTGGCTCTGGTCACTTTTGTATCTGTTCCCAGTTCCCAGCTCCCAGCATGAGATGACAATCTGATAGGTGGGGGGTGCCACTCTGCAGTCTGCAATTGACAGTGTGCAAGTACTCGCAGGAGCCTCTTTGTGGGTTTGGTGCTTTTTCATCCAAGCGAGACCTTGGTATGGATTTCTGTTACTGCTGCCTTTCCTTTCCTCCCTTTGCTTCTGGTCCACCTCAGTACAACAGTTTGCTCCTGTTCATTGCTTCCTTTGCAGCTTTGGGTACTGTTGGAAGTGAACACCTTTGCATCCTGTATCTAGGGTAGCTATCCTTGTCTTCACTTGCATGTTCCTGCTCCTTTATAGCCTATCTCTTAATTTCATTCTGGGACCTTCTCTGCAGCTGCGCTCATGTTCTCGAGACCTCTGCCAGCTGTGCTGTAGTGGTATCGTGCTCTGGATAGTTTCTGCAAATACTAATCTGATCAGATGTCTGGTGCGAAGCGGTTTCTTGGTGCCTGGGTGTGATATTAAGGTGTGCTTTCGTGTTCAGTGGGGTGTTGTCAGCCAGTGATAATCCCCTGTCACTAAAGGTAGGGGCAGCACTGCTTCGAGCAACTGAAGTAACTGCCTGTTGGGAGGATGAGAACGAGAAGCCCAACAGCATTGCTACATCAGAAGAAGCTATTAGTGTAGTCAGTTATGATGGCAAGAAACCACGTATGTACACAGCAAATAGTATTAATGGACTATGTCTGTCTCCTTTAATGCTTCTGTTATCTGATTAGTTGTCAACGTCTCTTAATTTCTGCTACCGCAAAATACGTAGACAGTTCTGATGTTTGCATTATTAAGAGTGTGTCTTGTGTATAATTTACAGTGTGTTATGACAGCTGTAATGAATGCCGTGATCTACACCATGGAGCACGGAGATACAGCTGAGCTCCTATCTACTATATTATCTAGAACAAGTTCGGAGCCTTGCTGGTGTTACCAGAGGAGAGGAAACATGTGTAGTCATGTTGCGCTCATTAGACATTTGCATATGTCTCTTTGGAGCACAGCACGAGGTCGCTGGCCTGCAGCCACACCAGCTTCTTGGGATCTTGTCAGATCTTGCAAGCAAAGGAGCATCAGGGTAGGTCACAGTTCTTTGACAAGAAACCTCCAAGGCACAGGCTGCTGTTGCAGAGACACTGGAGATGTCCCTGGTGGTGCCGTGTGTGTTCAGCATGCATGTGTGCTGGGTATGTTTCTCTTTCTCTTTTTGTTGTTATTTGATATTTTCTTACTTCAGAAGAGCACTGTAAATGATTTTCTAGTGTTCGTGGGAAATAACACTTGATTCTCCTCTCCCCCACACTGTGCCCTGTTCTAAATGATTTGAAAGTGAATTGCTTGAGATTTGCAGACAGGTATAGCATTGATTAATTACAGGGTAGTGATTGCTCAGTTGCATGTTGAATATCCATCTGCGTTAAGTCTGGCCTTAGTAGCAGTGTAGAGCTGTGCTTGAGATTTGTGGACGCTGTGTCCACGCGGAGCGCTGTCTTTTTCCCTACTGGTACAAAGGTCCCACGAGCAAGAAGTTCCCACTGGTGACAGTTTTGCACAGGTAGATGAATATGTGCAGTACTCAGGTAGGCTGACCTGTTAAAAGAGCCATAAGTAACAGGAGTCCCAGTTCAGGTGGGACTTTTAACTTAAGGTGAGCAACTTTTAACCTAAACCCTTCAGGGTGACTGTTTTAGCTAAGCTGTTTCTTTTGATTTAATGCCCAGTTTACTTAATCTTGTCTGTCTTTGGTCAGCTTAGCTCTTTTGAGTTTGGCAGACAGAATTAGGTAAATAATGTATTTTTTCACAGCATAGACCTATCCTTAAAGTTGGCAGACTGCTCTGTGGATACTCAAAACTGCTGTACTCACCTAAGCTGGAGGCTTTCCTGAAAAAGGAAGTCTTTGCAAAGAAACCTTTTCTCAGTGAGACCACTGCTGCAGCCCAAACCTGCTGCAGCATTAACACAGGGCGCAGTGTTTGGCCCAGGGTCTGTCCTTGGCTGTGCTGAGTTGGAAGAGTGACCAGAACCACAGAATCATTAAGGTTGGAAAAGATGTCTAACATCATCTAACTGTCAAGTCACCATTACAATGATCACTAAATCATGTCCCCAAGTGCCACATCTACATGTCTTTTGAACACCTCCAGGGGATGGTGTTCAGCCAGCGATGGCTCCACCACTTCCCGGGGCAGCCCGTTCCAATGCCTCAACACTCTTTCAGTATAGAAATTTTTCCTAACGTCCAATTAAACCTCCCCTGGCACAACTTAAGCCCATTTCCATGCTCTCCAGCACTGAGGACAGAGTTGGTATTGCAGAATAGCAACAGCTAGTTAAGGTTTCTTCTCCTTCAAGGAAGATGTTTCCATAATTCATAAGCAGTTTTTGTCTGGGTAACGTTAAAGTAGGCTTGCAGAAGCTTTGAAACGGGCACAAAAATGTCAGAAGTGTGACTGAACATCAGCACTTGTTTCATTGATAACTGAGACTTTGCTTAGAAAAATGGGATGACATTCAAGGCATTGTCTTGTTTGTGTTATTTTCCTAAGTCTGTCTTTAGACACAACAATGCAACTTGCGGAATTAAACCTCTATTTTTTGGAAGGTGTTTAGTTAGCTGACAGTATGATTCTGGTCTTGCAGTCTGTAAAATACAGCACATCACTCTGCTTTCCTTTTAAAGACCATTTAAATGGAATACTGGGGGGACGCACACTGAAAGCAGAGCACAGCAATGGCAATTCAGTATTTTTGACATTTCTCGGAAAGCTCCTTAAGATTATCTCCTAAAAATGGCAGATTTCGCCCGCAAGTCGAGGAGCAGGAAGTGATATTTCATTAAAATACTATGAGAGGCCTGGATGCATTTATGATCCTCAAGACATTTGCAGGAAACGGAAGTTTTAATAAAGGGCAAAAAACAAACCCCAAAGGCCAACTGCAGGTCTCTGATACCTCTGCTGCCAGAGAACTGCTTGTTACTGCACAGAGATGTCTGTTCCTGGCCTTGTTTGGTTTGGTTTGGTGTGGGTTTTTTTCCTTTCTTCTTCTTCTAAATGTACTTGTGAATAGTTTTATTTTAATGTTGGATGTTGAACCAGAGTTTAGGTAAACTGGAGTGATGGTTGCTCTTACACGTTGTTGAATGTATGGCCAGATGGACTTTCTTACAAAAAATTACCAAGAATTGTTGAAAAATGGGGTGACCATGGCTTTCTCAAGCATCTGACATGTGGACAATGCTTTTGGAATGTTTTTTCTTAGAATTGAGAGTTCTTCTGGGTGTTTTCCTTTTCTCTCGCCTCACAACATCAAGAGTTTGGCTTCTGCCAAAGATTCTTTACTTTAGCCTGAAAAGTAGAGTTAGAAGAGTTGGGAGATCGAAATATAATCTGCTTGATAAGGTCTGTAACAACAGGAGTAGTTGTGTAGAGCATGCCGTTCCATCTGGGAAAGCGCTGCTTTGGCACTTCTGATAAACTTGTATTTAAGGCAACAAGTTAAATATTATTCATCTGTATTATCCACTTGGGTTGTATTGCAATAAATCTTACACTCGGAAAATGAGAAGGAAACCCTTCTTTTCAATTTCTTACCTTCAGTTACTTTTTCAAGTAAGGCACGTTCCAACTGGGGCAATTTCTTGTTAACGAAATGCGGTATCATGGCGATATATTTTTCAAGGCTTTTAAGAACATTAATCTTGCACTTCATTACATGCAAGTGCTCCTTGGGCTTATGTGGCTTTTCACAAGCTTCAGCAGGGCTTCTTGTTGGACTGATAGCTTGTTTGCACAGCATATTTACCTTCAATGATCAAGTAAGGCTGTTTTTGTGGGTAAAGCAATTGAAATATGTCGTGAATTCCAGGAGATTATGCAAACTTGAGTGCAGAGTTGCAGTGGCTGGTCTTAAAAGTTTGTCCTAGAGAAGTCCTTGTGTTTTAGCATTTAAGCAGTTAGAGCTTTCTTGTAGTCTTCCTTTTTGGACTTTGCTAGAAACCTGCTAATAAGTGTTGTTTCAGTAACACAGTATTTCCAAGGTATTTCAGTACTTGCAAAACTGTAGTATACCAGCAGTGAGCACGCTTGTGTTGGTTGATGGATAATAGTTCATTTACAGAAGTAACAGAGTTTATCAGCAAGACTTCAACCTCTACAAAGTAAAATAGCCTGGTAGTTACACCTTACCATCTGTCCTGGTTTGAGTGAGAACAGAACTAATTCTGTTCAGTGATTTTGCTTTTTAGCTCAGTTCTTCTAACTAGCTGCACTGGCTGAAGTGAGCAGCCTGTTTGCACAGACAGTGGCTGCTGCTGGCAGTGATAACACCCCGTGTTCAGAGTTACTACCAACGGTTGTTCGTGCAGACCAAGGCCACTGCTGGATCTTCTGTACCACACTGGGGGGGGGTGGCAGAAAGCAAAAGGCTGCACCTGCAGGGAGGAGCAGCCAGGACAGGTGACCCAAACTGACCAGTGAGGGATTCGAGCCCATATTCATCATATTTGATATAAAGATGAGGTGTCAGGAGGGTTCAAGCTCCTGTTTGGTTCAGCTCGCGTCCTCTTCCAGTTTCTTCCTCACTTCTTCAATGCCTGGCATCTGAGGAGGACTCTGTCCATTTTGCGTTCGATCCCAATCTGTGTGTTCCTGATTCTGGTATCAGAATCCAGCTCCTGAACACAGCTCCTGTCTGCCACTGGGCCCAGTCTGGGACTTTCCCAGTGCCTGATCCACAGCAGGTGGCTTCTGGTGAAGTTGATGTAATTGCCATCGGGGGGGTTGGTTTGATACTGCTTTTGCACATATTTTTATATATTGCATTTTATTATCATTATTTTCATCCAAGCTGTTCTAGTTTCGTTTTCTAATTGCTGAGTCTCTCTCCCTTATTCCCTTTCTCTTCCCCTTTGGGGAGGGGGGGAGATAACAGAGAGCATATTATGGGTCTAGAGGACTGCCCTGACCCTAAACTGTGACACCAGCAAGACCTTAAAGTAGATGACTCCGTCTGTGTAAGGGGCAGAGTTCCACACTGTGAGGTGGTCAATTGCCGTTGGGATTTGGTAGTGCCGCTGGAGTGGGTGGCAGCAGCAGTGGACCTTTCTGGGAGCAGTTCAACACACTTGCGATCTAGAGCTGCCCCCATTTCTGTTCAGTGACTGAAGAAGCAACCTCGTGTAGCTGCTTAAATGCTTCTGCTGCAGGCTGTTACTGCAGAGCAGTAAATAAATAGATGTCCTCACCAGGAGCTGTCCTATGACAGGATCTCTGCCTGAAGATGTATGATGATTTACATTGTGAAATAAGCAATCTTTCTTTTCCTAAACAGGGTTGAAGATGTAGGTCTATTGTATATGTAAACATTCTTGTCAGTTTGGGATTTACTATTCCCTTTTTCACAGCAGGATCATTGCACTTGGGGCCTTGGCATCACCAGATGCCTTGGCATCTTCTGCAAACCCAGACTTGACTGTCTCACTGCTTTCTTTCTGTTCCATGGAGTAAGATCCTCCTCTAAAGGAGGATCCCATCCTAACTTTAGCCGGGGAAGCAAAATCTGCAGTGCTTCAGAGCTATATATAACTCCTTGGAAACAGTCCCTCCAGTGATGGCTCAGTAAGCACATGGAAAAATAGTCAGTCTCTACAAAGGGAAATACATGGACAGTAGTTTTAAAATAAATAATTATTTTTATGGATTCATTATTTATGAAGTAAGAATTAACCTTTTAAAACTTCCTCAGTGCTTGAGAACAAGCAAGACTTATATCCAGGTACCTTTTGGGGCCTCCATGTGTACCATGAAGGATTTGGCCCAAGATGTTCATGTGGTTGCTGAGGAAGCCACTAGTTCCTGGTGATAATGAGAAAGTGTCATTATTTCTTTACCTATGGTTTGTTTCAGTCTTTTTTGGAATGGTAATAGACAGTGAGAACAACTTCTAGGACATTCGTTTTTTTCAGCTGGTGCAGTGAAGTCCTTGTTTGGGTCACAAAAACCTGGTCATATTCCAGTACATCTTGCCAGCCACCCCCTTCTCCTTTCACTGGCAACACTGGCAGTGTTTTGGGAGTGGTGTTGACTTCTCCCCCTTGTCTCTGAATAAGACCATTGAAGATGATCACCTCACTTTGACAGTGCAGGTGGACCTTTATTTTTCCCAAGAACAGCCTCTTCCTTCCAGTGGCCGCCTTGTACTGGGCACTTCCATTGGTGCCTCTTGATGTCAGCAAGGCTATTTGCATCCTACAGGTTAAACCTGTGCTACTCACTGGGACCAGGATCTTCAGCTGCAGGTGGCACTGGGGCTGTACCTCTTTCTATTTGACCTTTGATACATGAACTATTTCTTGATTAACTGGTATAGTGAAAATCTGCATCCATTTAATATATGCATTTCTGCAAGACTGAGTTTTATCCCCCCACCCAAAGGTTAGGAAAGTGTGAAACGCTGTCTGCTTCTTTTAGCATCAGATGTCCGACTTGATTTGCATGTAAGTAGGAAAACTTTGAAGTGTTGTTGAAATACAAAGGGAAAGTACTTCAAAGAAATGTAACATTAAAAGTGTATCTGGTCCCTGGAGGTTTTTGAAGTTTTATCTTGCGATTAAGTATTCAGAAGAACATTTTCATGGAAATACTAAGGGTTATTAATTCATCCAAAACATTATGAGTGTTGCCAGTTGACTTGCATCGAACTGTTCCGTACTAGTTTTGATTTCCCATCATGGCAGGCGAGCAATCCTTCACTCAGCTGTCTGTGTTGCCAGTGTCCCCAGCACAGTGAGAAGTTAACATAGTCTCTAACAGGGAAACCACAGTGTGATGCTGCTACAAGGTGAGACTTGTTCAGTATTGTTACCCCATGTCCAGGAGAGATCCCTCGATATGGCCGCATGAAACCTGCAGTGTGTTAAGCTCCAAAACTTCTGATTTGCATCAGTTGCTCTGCTGGAGTAGGACCACGGTGGTCCTTGGGAGGCAATGAGGTGCTGGATTACAGATTTATTATAAATATCTTGAACTTTGGGAAAGCTCAGATCTTGGATCTGAGGTTTTTTACAGTTGGGCATCCATTTCTGTAAAAACATAGCCAGCTGTGCTGGTGGTTGTTCTTCCTTTTGGCAAAGAAGGATTCTGGCATCAAAGTTTTCATTTGCAGGAATTATACTGGCAGTTACCAGACCTCAAGGGTGGGTGTGCAGGAGGAGCTAATTAGATGTGTATAAATCATGGGCTAGGCAGAGCTTTAAATCCTACGTGTATTGTTCCATGTTACACTGGGGCTTTGGAAGGTTAGAAAACTACAAAGTTGCACAAGAACCACTTTTTCCCATTACAGCTATGAAACAGGAGTGAGGTTACTTTTGTTCTTTGTACGTTATAAGAACAACTTTTAATTAAAATAGTACTAAATTACTTGAATTATTTTTTAAGCTTTATTTTAATTAGATCTGTAGGTTGAGGGAAGGGAAACAGTTAAGCAGCCTAAGTGGGTTTGTTGTTGTGTTTGGGTTTTTTTTCCTCCCTCTATCAGAAGAATTTAAAAAAAAAATAGGTGATCCTGCTTGCCCCATCCACATCCCTTCTATGCCTTCCTGTATTACATGGCAAATAAGGGGCTTCCTGTGTTCAAACTTTCAGGATATTCTCAGATCACATCAAACTTCCTTCAGCAACCATATGGCTCAATAATACCTTTTTTTTTGTTTGTTTGTTTGGGGTTTTTTCATATTGAAAACCAAGATCCTAGTGGAATTACCTCTGTAAGATCTCAAGTTTTGGGACAATTTGGGTATTAACTGGCTTTCTAGCAGTGTCTGTAAACCTGACTGGTGTATCACATTTAGACAGGCTTAAACACATTGCAGATAAATTCACAGAGGAGGAGGCAGTTGAGCTTTTGCACAGGATAGTATTTTTATGATGTTGTGTGATTTAGCCACACTTAACTTTGCTTCAGACTTGTTGACTTGGATCATGCCACCACTGGCCTGGGCAGCACGGGGTGGTATGTGCTCGCCCATCTGCTGCTTACCCTGTTGCTTCAGCTGGTCTGCTCTGGGTACCCAAACCGGGTGGTTTATAGGTGTGTTCACACTCTACTACTGCGAGTGGACTGTAAACTTTCTTGCACTGCTCTTACAAGTTATCTTATTTTCCATGTTAGTGTATTATAGCCCTGTCTACTAAAGGCAGCCTATTGTTAGTAAGGTCAGTAATAAAACTAATAAATGACAGTTTATTGCTGTTTCTAATGCAATGCTTTGCATTGTTCTGCATAATTAAAAAAAAACCAAAAACAAAACAAACAAACAAACAAAAAACCTGTTTCATATTTAGTAGATCATCTGTAGCAAGTAAAGTCAGTCTCAGTAACCCTGCTATCCCACAGAAATCTAGGCAGGTTTGTAGCAGTTGCAATTACATGCATTGGTGCAAGTATGTCTTAAGTTTCTGACTGATAAGATTTTTCTTCATCTCCTCTGTTGTAAAGCCATCACTTTCTGCTCATCTTGCTGATGGAGCCGTGGGTGATGGGTGGGATATTTCCTCCTCCTACATACACACAGAGGCTTGACCACCAGATGGAGGGGTCTTTCTCTCCTACTGGAAAAGAAGCAGAGATCTGTCACATTTTTCCCTGCCATCTACTTTCTTCCCAGCTTCCCTCCTCTTCCTGCTGCAGAAGAAAGGGAAGACAGTAGGGCCAAGGCAAAGTCACCATCCCTGGAAGTATTAAAAAAAATGCATAGATGAGGCACTTCAGGACATGCTCTGGTAGGACGGTGAGGTGGTTTGTTGTTGTTGTTTGGTTTGGTTTCGGTGGGGGTTTTTTTGGTTGTTCTGTTTTTTTGGGTTTTTTGATGACTGTTGAACGCAGCGATCTTAGAGGTGTTTTCCAACAGTGACAATTCTGTGATTTCATGCTCTGTTCCTGCAGAAGTCACTGCCCTGGCTTGATGGTGACCTGTTGCTGTTCCCCACCTTGCTGGTGAAAACCCTCCTACCCCTTCAGTATAACCTAAACCCTGTGACTGCATTATCTGTGTAGCCCTGCAGCCCATCCTAGCATTTGTTCCCATTCCCCTAGTGCTGATACCTTTCTCGTGTGAGGCTCCCTGAGGCCCAGGCACAGCTCAGCCCCTGCTGAGTTTTTTTAGCCTCGATTGATGCTGGAGACCAAAGGGCACCAGGGCATGGAAACATCTTTCTGCCAGGGATGGTGAGGAGGTGTCAGTCTGATGAGGAGAGGTTGAGATGGGATGGAGAAGGCAACACATCTGTCCTGAAGAACTGGCTGTGGGCTTTTATGAAAAAGGAGTGGGCAGCAAGAGAGCTGATTTCTGTGACCTAGCTGCAAAATAGCCTTTGTGCTGAGAAGCAAAGCTGGCCCGAAGGTAGGCAGGACACATGGCCACCCAGCCAAGTAAGGGCAAGCATTAGACAGCAGTGAGAACAGCATATGGTTCCTTAAAGTTGCACTATAATGGGACTTTAGGGGGGTGTGTGGGGTGTGTGTGGGTTTTCCTACTGCTTGTCAGTGCAGCATTCAAAAAAGTCGAGAAGGACCCTTTCTTCCAGCTGAGAGCACATGGCTTTTGTCCTTTATCTCTTGGCACTGAAACTTTGGTATTAAAAAGGCAAGACAAAATCCACAGTGCTCTGCCCCCTGGCTGAAAAAAAAAACCCAAGTAAAAAAGCTTTGCTTACTCCAGCATTACTGAAATCCCTGGCTATCAGACGCGGGGCTGTGTTGTCGTAGGAACTGGAGGTTATATCCTGGGAAGCGGTGTTGGTGACAAGCTGGTTGAGAGGAAGCATAGGACGGGCAGTGCTGAGTGAGCCCCTTCTGCAGTGACAGCATCTCATGGCTGCCTTGGGAAAAAGCCACGGCTGTGGGTGCCTCTTCTTCACCCCTGGCTTTAATGAGCACCTCTGAAGCTGGGGCAATGAACTCAAGCTGTGCCCTGAAGGAAAGGGAGGATGGTACCAAGGAAGGGGAGAAGAGCATCCCGGCAGCACTGCACTCCCTGTGCAAGAGGCATCATCTCCTTGATTTGCAGCTGGGTAGTACGTTGCATCCTTGTTTATGGCTGCTCTGGCTGGCACCAGGATAGCATGTGTGGTGGTTGTGGAAACATGAAGGTGACTACAGTCACCTTTGCTTTCTAACTGTGAGAACAAACGTGCAAGTTTCAGGATGTGTTTTGCACATGAACTACTGGGGCTTTTTCAAAGCTGAGAACTGATTCAAAATTTGAAGTCTGTTTTGAAAGGCACAGTGCCTACATCTGATAGTCCAAGAATTTCAAAGGCAGATGGTCCATTTTTTAACAGTGATTATGGTAATGTGCTCACTAAAGTAGGTTTTCTTGATGTAGCCTATCAGATTCCCAAGTGTACTATCTAAACATAAGAAGTTGGCAAAACTCCAGTGTGAGCTAAGGGCAAAAGGCTTTAATTTAGGAGGGAAGAAAATGAAAAGGTCCACATGTTTCTGAGGTGATCAACAGAAAACCAGAGTGAAAATTGGCCTACAATTTATTACTCCTTTTCACTCCCCCCCCCCCCCCCCCCCCCACCCCCCACTTTCTCCCACTACCAACACTCCCCTCTCCTCTCGTCTGAAACATGCAACACACA
>JAAGNO010002634.1:0-17168 GCA_033439905.1 Ceryle rudis | reverse complement strand
AAGAGGTGTTAATGAAGAAGAAATTCAAAAAAAAATTGTTTGCAACCAATGAAACCATACCCACATTTTTTAAATTAAATTATTTGAGTTTTTTGGTTGGTTTGCCTTTTCCCCCCCCCCCCCCCCCCCCCAATATTTTTGGCTTTAAAAAACTCAGTCCCATTCTATTACATGAGGGGAGAAAATCAAAAGTCCTCAACCATATTGAGTTTTACTCTGCTTAATTTTTAAAATGCCAAGAGGAGAGAGATGGCAAATCATGCTGTTTCAGGATTGTTGGTGTATCGGTGGTGCAGTGAAGTTGTCGGTACCACTACTGGCAACCTCAAGTTCTCAGATACCGTGAGTCTTTAAAATCCAAAGTAGCCTCACACACAAGGCATGTGCTTCGGATAATCAGGCTCTTCTTTTACATACTCCTTCTGGAAAAGTAAATCTCAAGATAACATACTCGGAGGCAGAGAGAAGGGTAGGGATGTAATGCTGGGACTTCATGTGAAAATTTTCCCCATGGAGCAATTGATGCTGTGCTATTACAAAGTACCGATTTTTCTACTGTTCTTTATGAGTAGTTGGTAGTTAAACATATGAAAACACTGTTCTAGATTAATATATTTTATTTGGGTAGGTGCCCTCTACTTTTGCTTTCTGTACTGACAAAGCTGAAACTGTAGATCTAGAAACACCTTGACCTGAAAGTCCAAAATCCAAAGCTGAACTCAAATCTGCAAGTGTGTGAATTTGGTATTTGGATCCAGCCCATTAAAAGATAGCAGCACAAGCTATGAAATCAAACCTAACCATGGGTCTGTGCTTGGGATTTGATGATTCTTAAGGTATTTTGAAGGCCTACCTATTGGACTGTTACCCAACAGTGCCTCTTTTGTTTCGTAGCCTGTGTGGCCACAGGGTGTCTGTAGCATGTTGCTGGGGAATGCGAGGCATTTCCTTGCTTGCATTACCAGTCTAGGGAGTGAGGAATGAATGTATCAGTTGTTTTTCTTATCAGTGGACCCAAGCAAAAATACCATCTTGATTTCTCAGACTCTCGAAGGTGAGTAGTTGAAGGCATTTATGAAATAGTTAACCACTAAAACACAAATAGCCTAAAGTGAAGTATTATCCGTGGCATTTTTTTTAATCTTGTTTTTTAAGCCTCCGTTTGACCTTGGATTGCTTGTGCCTGAAGAGTGAAAGTCTGTAGGGTGTTTGCACACAGGTATATTCACATTACACTTCTGCTCTGCAGGTAAGGTACTGCTGCTCTGGCTGCCTCCTGTCATCCAGTGATCACAGAGCTCGTTTCTGCATCGCAAAACAACATAACCTGTCACCTGCTGTGTTTTTCAAATTCTTTTCAATTACATCAAAAAAAAAAAAAAAATTAAAAAATAGAGCTGCTGGGGGAGTAGGGTAGCAGAGAGAAGCAAACAGAATGACTTCAGTACTGGAGAGCGAAATAAATGGTTTGGTTTGGAATTGGATATGAATTTCTACCATAAGCCCTGACTCGGAGGCTTTGGGTGTTTATGTAAGATGTTTGCTGTGCATACACCTCTGAAAGTATCCAAAGGATGCTTACCTTGTCAAGGCGTAGTTTTTTGCATCATGATGAATGTATTTAACGAATTTTAAGGGAAAGTGGAGCACATGGCCGAGCTGGTTGGTAATAAAAGTTGTGTGATTTGAGGCAAGGTTTTCCCACATATAAACCAGTTATATCTTGGAAGCAGTTTGTGCTTTTTGCTCTTAAAATACTTAAAAGTCTTTTTATGGCTTGATACCTTTTATCTCATGACGTTTCTTATGTACTACGAGATAGGCTTTCAGCCTCAGTGTGCTTCTATTCATTTTTATCAGTTAAAAGAAATAAATAATGTTTGTTCTATAATAAAGAAATAATGAAATTCGGGGAACAAAGAAAGGATCTAGAGTTAGGGAACAAAGGGACATTTGTTGCTCTTTTGTAGTCCTGCATAATATGAGAACAGTATGGCTTTGATGTCATTGACTAGGGTTCAGCAGATTTAAGAAGAAATTTATTTATGTATATAAAAATAGACATTATTTAGTTTAAGCCTTTGCCAATGTTTGGGTTGGTTTTTATTAATAATAATATTTATGCTTTTTGCACAGTTGAGTGTTGGGCTCTTGAAGGGTGCTGAGCCTGCAGGCTGGTGGGGCCCTGAACTTGGCCCCACTTGGGGCTCCTCCCAAAAGGGAGGACTTACATATAGAAGGACCAGACAGAGGACATGCTTGGTCTCACCAGGCCTCCTTGCTTCAGCCTGTGTGTATAATGGGCAAGAAAGTGCAGGTGCCTGCTGGGAGGAGCTGCCAGAGAAGGGTCTCAAGCCCAGGAGGGACCCAAGCAGAGGTACCTGTCTCCATGTGACAGCCAAAGTCTCTACTGGGGAAGGGGGGCCATGTCCCAAGTATGTGGCTCAAAGCATATTTGGGATCTACCTAGTTGCCTGTCCCTGCCTCCTGCTAAGGTAGTTCTCTGCATTATTCTCATTAAGATATTTCCAGCATTTCCTAATTTTACCTGTTAAATTTCATTTCTTCTCCTCTTGCAAAACACCAGAGCAATATAGTTTCTTTTTTAGTTTCTTCTTTCAGGCCTGGAAGGTATGAAATGGAGTATTTTTTTATGTTACAAGAAATATTAATGATTCCCAGTATAAATTAGCTGAATGTATTAATTATTAAGTGTTAAAATGCTGATTGGTGGAGCTATAGCTGAGTATCTTCAAAACATCCCATGGGAAATTGTGCCAGAGATTTAGGTGGAGTAAATTTGAAGACGTTTTTTATTTGTGATTGAAATGTGTTTTGCAAATAAGTCTCTGCATGTTTGTGTTTCTGTTCTGTCCTGCCAGAAAAAGCACAAATAGATGTGATTGTGTGTCTGAAGTGGCATTTGTCTTTGTGAAATTGAGGTTTACTTTGTAAAAAAAAATAATTAAAATTAATTGCTAAGGATGTGTTGGTTTAGTGTTGTGAGGTGAGGGAGATGAATCCAGAAGATGCTTCAGACTTCTTGCACAGTCATCTCATACATGTAGGACTGGGAATGCAGGGACATGAATTTTGACAGCAAAGTCAAATTTGGGGTCGGTCTTTTGTTGTAGAACATGTTCTTCTCCCCGACCTTCCCCCCGCCCCACAAGCTGACTGCAATTTGTTAGCTTTTTCTTTGTATTTTGGTGGTAGACTGCTCTGGGGTAACAACCTGCTTTTGAGGGCTTTTTTTTTTTTTACTTCTCCAGCTCTCAGAAACAAGTCCTAATCGAGATTTTTTTCATTTCCCTGTGTCAAAATTTCCTGGGCTTAGGAGTATTATGTAGGAATGAGAGAGCTGGGAAATTCCAGTTATCCATCTTATTGCATCATATCGTAAAAATAATCTGTAGCTGATGCTTTCTTTCCAGACACTGAGCGTTTGTAGAGCATGTGCACAAAGAGGAAGACTGGTGGACAAAAGACCAGCCCCTGCCCTTCCCCAGAGAGGCTGCACTCCTGGGGCACAGTGTGTCTTTTTGACCTTTGGACCTGCTAGCAGGTAGCTGACTCTCATTAGCTCTGGACCTCTGGGTTTTAAAGCTTGGTGTGTTTTTCAGGTGGACATCCAGGATGAGACCACCTCAAAATTAAATTAAAAAAAAATGCTTGAAGGTGTTGCTCCTAGATGCCTCTGTGTGTGTTGTTTGATCTAGGAAAGAAACAGCCTCCGGGTGGGGAAACTATAATTTCCTACAGATGTAAAATAGTCAAGCACTTTTTTTTTTTTTTTTAAGTCTGCCATGTTAATTAAATATCTGATTTTGAAATCCATATTTAGGCAGCTTTCCTGTTTGCATCCAGCAGACTGCAGTTCCCATTTACAAAGCCCCTTGGATTTTTTTTCTAGCTTTCCTTGGATTTATTTGCAGGGCAGTGTTTTGTTTTCTCTGTAAGCCGTTTGGAATACATCTTCACAAGCACAGTAGCTGGAGGGTTTGTATGTCATTCAAAAAAATAAAAATAAAAAATCTCCTCCTACTGAAAAGTGAACAGCATAGCCCTAGCAACCAGCTGGTGTGTTTGAACCAGAGGAAGGGACATTAAACAAGTAAGACCAAATACTGCTTTCTCCGGTAACAGCCAGGGATGTAGTAGAAATGCCAGCTAGCGATAAGCTTAATTGTAACTGATAGTGGAGATTGCTGCATTTGTGTTTTGTTTTAATTTATTTTTAATGACGGATTTTAAGTACAGCCTTGATGAAGCAATGCTTGTTCTCGTCAGCATGAGCAAGGTATTCAGCTTGGAGCTCTAAAAGGGGGATCTGCCTTTGTGAAAACAACCCCTCCCCACGCCCCATCTTGCAGTGATCGTGTGCGCGGGAAGGTAAGTGTTGTCATTTTCCTGGAAAGCAAGAGAGAACTTAATTTAAAAGGTCTGTCAGACAGGGTACTGTCAGTACTTTCCTCCCAGGTGTGTTCTCAATGGCATTGTTCCAGGGCTGGATTTCGTGCGTCTGCCTCTCTGTTTCCTGTGTGCACCTTGGTTTCTCATTCATCTGCCAGGTCATAGGTCCATCTGTGTTAAAATTATGATTTCCCACCCCCCCTCTTTTTTTCCCCTTTCTGCTTTTGTGGATGAAATGATTTTAAATCATTAAAATCATTTCACATCTGAAACATTAGCTATTCCTTATTTTCCTGAGGACCTCCATTGCACTTCTCCAAGATGGATTTTTTTATTCATATTACCTGCCTACATGATTTTCCTTAGTCACTGCCAACAAAAAAACCTAAAGCCTTGAATTTTCTTTTAGGTTTTATTTCTATTAGATCATAGTCATAAAAAGCAAAGAGTAAAAAAAGGAACATACTTACGAGGAAGGCTCTGCTGTGTTAGTGGTCAGCTGAGACTCCTCTTGAAGTTTGTGTAGTCAGAGGCAGTCTTGGTGCCCTTCAGTAAGCATAGGGATTAATCCCGTGGCGTTTCAGTGTTGTCCTCTTTCCTTTAATTGGCAAAGGGCTGCTGATTTATGACTTCTGTCTAATAAGTGTGTTTCTTTGACTCCTGCTGCACCTCCCCTTTCCACCCTCTTCCTCCTGTGGTTTGTTGTCTTTTCTTGTTTGGTTCTTTAGTTTGCTGATGTATGAGGTCTCTGCTTTCCCCCCTGCCCATCCGTTCCCCACGTGCTGGCGATTGTGTGCAAAGAATAAAAGCGATCCGATGTCCTTACCAGGGAAGGATGCCTCCAATACTATTTTTCCTATCACAGTGGTTTTACTTCCTGACTGCTTCATGTGCTGCACTGGGCTGGGGAAGGGCAGGATGTGCCATTCCAGACCAGTTTTCAGTGACTACATTTAGAACCAAATAACTGGGGAAATAAGATTTTGTCATCTCCAGCTGTTTGGTTTTGGGGGCTTTTTATTCTTTGTTTCACCTCTCCAAGTTTCTCAGCTGTGGGCTTGATCAGGCTGCTAACAGGTGCTCTGTGAGTGGTGGAAGGGGTTTTGGAGATCACTGTGTTTGCATGGTCTTACTTCACTAAATTTTGTCTTAAAATTTCTCAAAGCTGCTCTCAGCAGCATATCTTGCTTTTGGAGTAGCCATGGAGAGCACTGTGAGAGACTGACATGTCTCTTTCCTTGGAGGTAGATACTGGAGGTCTCTTTGATGCTGTTGGTACCACTGTCTGTCACTGCTGCTCTTTTCAGTACAGCTGTCTTAGGGATTTTTGACCACCATGGACAAACCCCTTGTTTAGGAAAAGCAAGGAGTGCTTTTTTTTGGAGACATGAGGGGTGGTTGTGCTTGAATGAAACACAAGGACGGTGATTTTTCTGTATTTATGAGCCAGGGCTTTATTATGCAAGTGTAAATTGGAAGTTCCTTGCCCCAGTTAATGTCTTTCCTAGACAGATGGTGTGAAAAAAGGGGTGCACTGTGAACAAACATGATTATGGAGTACTCTGTTCCTTAGCACATTTTTAGCCTGCAGTAGGCTTTTTGTGGGCAGTCTTCTTGGTACTGTATTTTATGCTTGATTGTGAGCTGCACTGAACTCAGTGATGACTGAGGTGGGAAGGCACTGCTGGAGTTCTCCAGCACACACCCTGCCCAAAGCAGGGGTGGATGCCCAGGGCAAGCTGCACCATGCAGGGTCCAGTCATGTTCCGAATAGCTCTAGGGATGGAGATCCTAAAAGGGCAACTCTTTCCGGTGCTTGCCATCCTTGGAGTAAAAAAGCTTTCTTTAATTACTTGTTTTTTTAATGCTTAAGGGAATTTCCGGTGTTATAGTGTGTACCCATTGCCTTTTGTCATGTCACTGGGCACCACTGAGAAAAGAATGTCTGTCTTCTTTACTCCCTCCATGAGGTGTTTATCCACAGCGGGGAGATCTTGGGCACTCCAGATTCCCAAACATCGATTGGCTGCTGCAGCTTCGTGGATGCTTTGTGTTGTTGGATCTTTTCCACTCAGAGCTGTGAGGAATCAGTGTTTTGCATGATGCAGCAGCAGCAGCCCTGGGCTTTCTCTGTGTGCTCTTTGCCTTAAGAAGAAAATCTACTGCAGACCATTCACATTCTGTGTTCAGAGACACCTATATTTGAGCAGGACCTGATTACCAGAGCCAGGAAATAATAAGCAAGGAGAAACAAGACTGTCTTCAGTATTGTCCGAGTGAAGGTGTTTGTAAAAAGCTGCGTTTTCGGCTCATTTTTATCAGATGTAGAAGCACCAGACCAAATGTCTTGTAAGGATCTGCATATTGTGGCAGGTATTGCGCTGCTCAAAGTTTAATATTTACATTTTAAAATCAATTTACAATTTACATTTTAAAATCAAGGGCTTCCTCCTTGAAGGCTGGAAATCTTCAGTTATGATGCTACTGCATTTTATAAGGTTTACAACACCTTAACTTACCAGTATTATGACTTTTAAAAGTTTTCTTGGCTTTTCTGACTCTGACAACTAAATAATAAAGCAAGGCATTTGCCAAAAGCACGGTAGTCTTTGTGCTGCTGTTCAGAAGTTACCTTAGGGATTGGACCTACTTCATGTAATTAAAGTTTTGGTATGGAAGATGAAATGTTTGTTGGCATTTTAAGGATAGCATTTCGGCAAAGCTAGCTAGCAGCCTCCAAAAAGAACTACTTGCCAGCTGGGTCAAACCAATAAGGTGACTTGTGGGAGGGAAAATTCCATTTATAATATAAATTTTTGATTTGGTTTGGGTTTTAGTAGACTCTTTTCCAGGACTTATGCCAGAGATGCTGTGAACAACTTTCTTAATTGCTTATGTTGGGGCAAATGTCAGCAGCAGCATGGCCTAATAGAAAAACCAAATGGGAGTGTATGCAAAAGGTTAAAGTGAGTTTTCCTTCCTGGTGTTTGCTTAGCTTTGTTCCCTAACTGTATTTATAGCAGAAGTAGCCTCGTGTATCCTAGATTAAAGCCACAGCAAGCTGGGTTATTTTGATGGCTTTCGTGTCCATCTTGGTGGAGCGAAGGGATTGGGTACGCCTCCGACCTCTGCAGCTCCACTTCAGCAAAATACCTAAATATGTGCTTAACTTTTAGCCCATCAGGATTTGGGGTCTGCTAGTTCAGATCATGTCAGGCAGATTTGCTTTTCCTGGAAATACTCCTCTGGATACCACTTCTGGCTTTCAGAAGTTTGAGGGTAAGGTCAGGTTGCATCGTTACGGAGTGAATCTCTGCTAAGCTCAGAGCAGCATCTTCAGAGGGGAAGGTCTGTGCATGCAAACTGTGTCCAGTGAGTCACTGGCATTTGAGATATCCTGCCTGTAGGCAAATAGTTGCATGCCCAGGACTTCTGGATTGTCAGGCAGCCAGAAATGTGGCATCCAGACTCTCCTTTTACTATACCAGCAGAATCTGGGGGAGAAAAAATACACAGCTAGACGCATTGTTTATTGCTGAGCTGCAGTTTCCTTTTAGCAATAGCAGGCCTGTGTCTTCTACACAAGCATCCCTGAAGTGCCATGTGGGATTTCTGAGGTGCTCTGTGAGATGTCCCTTCAGTGGCATGGACCTGCAGGCAGAGCAGGCTACAGGGTGACCAACAGTTTGAACTGGATCATCAGGTTGTTGCTTTGATTCTTTGATGCCAGTTCATGCCGGATGAACACCTCCAAGTCTTGTTGTGGTCAGCACGTGACCCCAGTCTTCCTGCTGGTCTAGTGTCAGTGGTGTCTGAATTCAGAGAACATGCACTGAAATGAAATTCTCTTTTGCAGATTAAATTGCAGGCTTGAAGATCCAACTCCCACTATCGGTGTTTTATTGCTCCTTATGGTGTAGCTGGTGATCGTTCCTGAGAAGAGAGAAGATGATGAGTGATGCAAGTGACATGCTCGCTGCGGCTCTGGAGCAGATGGATGGCATTATAGCAGGTAAACATTTGGACAGATTGTTCATTTGGCTGTTTGGGTTGTCCTTTCTCATACCTGGAGGACAGAGTTTTGGGCTGAGAAGGGAATGTGGTGGTAATTGTGTTTGGTGTCTTCCCTCAGAGCTTAGCGATTACAAATAAATGGAGTGGAGGGATTGCACAGCCTCTTGCGCACAGCCTCTATCAAAATGCTGCTCAAAGTCACAGAGTGATGCAGTTCAGCTGGTGCACATAGCATCATAAAAGCTACAAGTCATGTTTCAAACCAGGCTGAGTGTCTTTAAAGAGCTGAGGCAAGGCAGGAAGAGTAAGTTTGCCTAATACTGGCTACTCTGAACTCTACAGAGTTAGAACATTAATTGAATTTTCCTTCTTTCAAAATTGGAATGCTCTGGGTCCAAACATTTGTTTAGGACCTGCCTTGAGCATGGAGTTTTTTATAAGTACCTAAAAAATTTACATGTTCCAAGGAGAGGCATCACAAACGATACAACCTCTGCTTTTAAGTTGACTCTAGTGAGTTAGAAAATAACATAAGTACACAATACAGAGGAGCAAAGCAGCAAGAAGTTAATAGTTTAATCTTATTCCAGCAGAGCTATGCAAACAGCTACCCAAACTGGAAGAATACTCTGCAAGGATAGCAACGCAGTTAGAAAGTCTTTAATAGTTCCTCTTAAAATAATTTCCCTCGGGGAAAAATGTCATCATACAGTGCATGCTTTGTTTTGAACAATGCCTCTTCTCTGCAATTTTGCTGAAGATACTAAGGACACATAGCAGGAACACATGTAAAGTGGTTTCAGTTGGATCATAATGCTGTCTAAAAATACATATAAGCTGTGACTTTAGTAATTTCCATAAGCAGATATGGTATTTGGATCTGATCATGTATCTTGGTTTCCACGAGCCTAAGTTGGTTATGGCAGAACGAGGTTTAATATAAAAATAAAATGTGATGCTGGGATATTTAAGTCACCACAGACTTAATTTACCCATGTGTCTGAACAGACCTATTAAGTAAGATAACAAAGAATATCAGCTCCTATGCTATGTGGGGAATTTTCTCTCTTTATTTTTTTCAAAGGGAATTAGCAGAATACTGGCATTTTTGTATCTTGCCAGATGAGGTGAATGAAAGTTCGTGGAAGTGCATATATGGCATATGATAGAGTCTCCACAAGTTGTCAGTACAAATGAGGCTCTGTCATAGGCACGTCTCATTGTGCCAAGGCATTACAGTATTAAGGTCACGAATCAGCATGCTGAAATTATAGTTGGAATTAGCTAGATTGACTTAAATCAACCTTAATCCCTAATTCATAGTTTCCTTCCTTACTTAATATATAGCAACTTTTAATGTAGGTCAAATATATATACTGTGAGTTTATGCAAATTGGAGATTTTATTAACATGCAAAAGTCGGTGCTAACCGGGTCAGACTGTTCA
The DNA here is from genome assembly GCA_033439905.1 of Ceryle rudis. Lineage (NCBI taxonomy): Eukaryota > Metazoa > Chordata > Aves > Coraciiformes > Cerylidae > Ceryle > Ceryle rudis. Next base: position 7,295 of record JAAGNO010002634.1, on the reverse strand, counting down.
GTTTAAAATTTATTCTTGTGTAGAAGTGATTTGGTCTTTTTTTATCTTATTTTATTTTTCATCATTCTTTTAAACAAATTTTCAGTGCCTTGGAGCACCATAACACATTCCTACCTGAAAAATGCAGAGCACGATCTCCTCTGGACACCATCACTCTCTGACTTGAGTCATGCAATCCCTACACGGTGCCTCAAAGTGTTTGCAGAGTCTGTTCCCCCCACAGGCTTTTGCACCTCTGATACATCCTGGGGAGCAGGAGCCCAGCTCACACCTTAAACACACGGGCACAGTTGTGTCCTCTGTTGCATCAGCCCATCTCCTTCCTGCTGGAGCTGCCATCCACATAGCACACCAGCAAGGACTTGCACTTCTCCGAGTTCCTGCGTGGTGCAGGCAGATTCCAGCACCACCGCTGAATGTGGTTCACATAAATGCCTGCCGGGAGCAGAGGCTGCCCAGCATTTCCCAGCCTTGCTGAGTGTCTGACCTGCTGGCCTCGTGCCTGACCTCGTGCAATTTTACTCCCTCCAGGCTCGAAGGCGTTGGAATACTCCAATGGCATCTTTGACTGCCAGTCTCCCACCTCCCCCTTCATGGGGGGGCTGCGGGCGCTGCATCTAGTAGAGGACTTGAGGGGCTTGCTAGAGATGATGGAAGCGGATGAGAGAGAGGGGCTGCGCTGCCAGGTCCCGGACTCGACGGCGGAGGCTCTGATCGAATGGCTCCAGAGTCAAATGGTATGATCTCACCACCTTTCACCTGAAACACGCTCGTTTTGTATGTTAGCTAGAACAGCTCGGGAAGCAAGGCTGTGTTTTATGCAGGCATTTTAAAGTTTTAGAGGGGGGTCTCAATGGGAAGAGATTTTGGGTTGGAGATGCTGGTGTGTGGCTTCAGAAGCAAAAAATTGTCAGTAAACTGGAGTTTCATCTTAGATGGCTGGGGAAAGACACTTTTATAGGAATCAAATCCTTAAATGGGGGAGGGGAAATGTTTTCAATCTGAACTTTTCACTAAAAACATTTTTGGCAGCGTATTTTCTACAGGGATTGGTGGTGTTACTGAGCTTCGTTACCTGATTTGTAACAGAAGTGAGTGGCATGAGTGCAGCATCCCTTTATTCTGGGTAACTAGCCAAATGTTTAATATCTGTGTGAATCTGCCAGTTTTTGTCACCTTGCTTTAAAAATACACCAAAATACACCTGGCAAGGCTCCTCTTTCTGCCAGTATCTAATATAATTCACGTGGAAAGTACCTGACGACTACCCTGGGAAATAAAGTGTTATGCTTATCAAAAGGTGAGTTACAGGGCATCATTTTTGAAGGAAGGGCACACTGGTTTTGTCTCCAGATGCCTTGTGAGTGGTGACTTCCTAGCAGGGCCAAAGCCAAGTCCTTGTGCTCGTGATCAGGGTTTGTGTTGTGGTGGTCTGGGTGGGCACAGGTTTTGGGGGAGCTCCAGCAGTGGAAGTAAAAGACTTATTTCTAGAGGCCATGCTTCAGGTTTTAAGTCAGCCTGTAGCTGTTAGGATGACAGCAGAGGGTGTGTGCTTCTGCTTATTTTGCCAAATCTGTCTTATCACCAGTGTCTGGGTCCCGTTGTTTCAAACACTTGGTGTTGGCCAAAGTAGCACCATGCTGCTGAAACGGGGATGCCAGATGAGATGTGAGTTGGGTCTGATGCCGGACCAGCCACCGTAGTGGCTCTGTGTTGTGCTCTGTACATGGCTGCTGTTACAACGGGCAGCCACCATCGCCTGGTCCCTTCCCGGTACAGGCATCACACCCCCTCAGAAAACGTTCAGTCACCCTGGAGCCATGGCTGATCTTGCAAAAAAGCATTTTCATCTTGATAAATGGATTTGTTTTGTCACTCAGCTGCAGCCCAGAGTGGCGGGTGCAGGGCTATGTTGCCAAGCCCTCGTCTGGGAGAGGCTGGCCAGGCGTGGGGCTGCAGCTGGCATGGGGTGACCTGACATGCCATACAGCATCACTCAGGCTGTGTGCAATGCCGCGAGGAGAGACGGGGACCTGGGCTAGCACGGCTGGATCCCTGCTGTAGCTCTTGCAGAAAGCTTTGAGGGGAGGGCTCTGGGTTTTTTATGCTCTGCTTTGAACTATTCATCTGAAAATGCCTGAAACTTAATGTAGCACTGGGGAGCTTTCCCACTCCCTCCAGTGGGATTTGGATCTCACCCCCTCTGTTTAATGTAATGTCAGCCAACGCTGATATTAGGAGGAGGAGATGGGACTGACATTCGAGTCAGATCTTTAAAACACATGGAGTTCCTGCTAACATCAGCGTTTCCTTCCTGCATAACGTACAGCAGTGAACATCGCTATAACTAGTCTCCATTCTGTGTGGAGCAGAAATCAAGGGTCATAACAGGTTTCATGCAAGTATGGCCTTTATAAATTAAAAAAAAAATTCATATGCCAAATAAACACCCATGGAAAATGAACTGCTTCCCATGGCGTGCATAGACATCGCTAGTCCATGCTTAGTGATGCTGATCCACTGCTCGTTGTTCTGAAGAGAAGGGGCCTAGCAGCACGACTGGAGACTGCAGTGCCTGTTGAGATTAATGAGGTGAAGGCCAGTCATGGCAGATATGTGGTTTAGGGAAGCATGGCTGTTAGGACCTGGAACGAGGTCCTTCAGACCTCTGTGATGTGGATCACCGCATGGCAATAAGACAGTAATGGTTTTCATCACAGGCATGGGCTGGATCTGGGAGAGGAAGGGAGTGCCATTCTGCAGTTGTGCCATTCAGCTTAGTGCCTCCTGAGCACTGGAAGAGATGTGCAGGGGATGTGTGTACAAAAGATTGCAAAAAACAGCCACTCCACCTATGCTGCTTCTCATTCTGCCTCAAGTTATTCCCCTGTACTCTCTGGCAGCCTTAAAGCTCCTAGGAGGAAAGACTCAACATTACACTTTGTACTGTGCTACAAGCATGGGATTTGCAGGTGTCCCCCGTGTCACTGGTCCCTGTCTGAGCACGGTGTTACAACAAACCGCAAATGATTTGCAGGAAGGCTTTCTGCAACTACACCCATCCTTACCAAGGAAGGGAAGAGACTTCCTTGGTTTGAAATCAGTCGAATCCTCCACGCGCAAAGTTACATCCATCGGGCTATTCCAAGCTGCTGGAACTGGTGCATGACATCCCATCCAAAGCTGTAAGCAAATCTCTCGTGTCTCAGAGGAAAACAAAAATAGTGTTTGCTGCTGCCAAACAGCATGTCACACGAGAAAAATCCTCTCCTGGTCCCTGCAGGGAAACTACTGATGCCCTTGTTGGGAAAAGGGTCTGACAGCAGCCTCCCAAAGTTGTTCACTTCTGTTAAATGGGGCAGAGCCTTCATCTTTGCCACGCCAGAATTGGTTGTCCCATGTCTCTGTACCACTTCATAGTGACTGCTTCCTTTCTGCACCTCTCAGTGTGGTAGAGAGGTCTATGCAAGCACTCAAAAAGGGCCAATGAGTTAAAATGCCTCATCCTGGGGTTTGTTGTTGTTGTTGTTGTTGGGTTTTGTTGGTTGCTTGTCTTTTTTAACCGGTGGATGCCAGATGGCCACGTGACACCAGAGTACATGTACAGTGCCCGAACATCTGGCAGAGCTCTTCCAACAGAATCCATCAGATGGTCCCCATGGGGAGTTCAGAGAAGTTGTACATGCAGCTTTCTGCTGCACAAATAAGCCAGCTTAACTATAACACGTCATTTCTTCTTGTCTGTTTGCAGCTCAAACCTGATTCTCTTGCTGCAATGCTGCTCATGTCTCCATGTACAAACGAATGACAGGTGAATGTCATGGTTAAAATTACAAACGAGGCCGTTTGTTCAAAGTCTGTAAAGAGACTGAGGCCTTTTCTGTGCTCAGACATGTTGGAACTGTGTTCTTTTACTGGAGACCAGACATGAAATCCATAGCCAGATCATAACTATTCCAATGTTTTGGAGTTTTTTCAGATTTCTCCTGATCAACAGAAATGTTTAATGTATTCTGATGTGTGGTTTAATAAAACATGTGCTGTACTCTGTGAAAATGGAGCTTCTGGCTTGAATATAGAAAGCAATGTGAGTAATCTGGAACATCATTGCCAGTAACAAGACCATTTTAAGAAACTCTGCCTTTTGCAAGACCAAGGCAGCCCTGTTGTGTTCAGCTGGAAGTTGATAGATCCATCTCTTGAAGATGGAAACCTTGCTCCCAGTCATGAGTGTTTCTCCAGTTTTTCTTCGATTGAAAGAAACAAGAGACAGTGATCTTTCTGGTTATTATTTTTCTTGACAGTGTTTTGGTTTTTTTTAAATACATCTTATGCAACAACCTTCCAGAAAGAAGAAACCAACTGTGGCTTGTTAAAAAGGAGAGTGAAGGATAGAAGTGGGTGGACAGTCCCTTCCTACACCTCAGAGCCAGCTTCCCCAAGCTCCTGATCTGAACTTGTGTATGTGGGTCCTGTTGTGTGTCTTCTCCTCTTTAAAGGATGTGCTCCTGGAGCAAAGATCCAGGATAATACTTTTTCTTTAAAATCCACAGCAAGTACAACTGTGGTTTTACCTTTGAAAGTGACTTTCTGAACTTGTGTATATATATATATTTTTTTTTTTTTTTTTCTTCTCGCTCCAGAAGTGAATTTCTGAAGTTGACAGTAAGATTTAAAGCAATACAAACTTTGTGGCCTCCAGAGGTTTCTTGAAGAACATTTTCAGCTCATCTGGAGATGATTGTTAATTTGAGCTGTGGTACCTGTACTGGCTTGTGCAATCCAGTGTTGCTGCTGTGCATAGTGGATCTGTCACCTCACAGACCAGCCTCTGATTTTGACACTCTTCAACAAGTTGGTTCTTCCAGAGAGTGACTGGAAGGAATGAGAGTTAATATAGGAACCTCTTAGATTTCAGAGAGAAATTTTCCTGGCTGGATAAACATAGTTTATAATCTTACAGACATATGTAGGCCTATTTGGACAACAGGGTGATTCCCAAGTGGAGGAAGCAGTTTGGTTAGCCAGAAATCATCTCATATTTCTTATTCATGGAAAAATCTTGTCTTCAAACCAAAGCTGGTTGTTTGATTGTCTTAGTGTGGGCGTACAGTGCATTCATTTGGTTCAGCTTCTGCTTGTTTAGCTGTCAAAAGGTCCTATGGTAACGTGTGTCACATAGGCGTTTACCACCAAGTGCCTGTTTGAGATCCCTCTTTGAGTTGCAATATGAAAGGAGCCTTGTGATACTATTTCAGCCTGTCATCACAAACTGCCTCCCAGCAGTGCTTTTTGTCTGTGAGAGATCTGCCTCAGAGTTCCTGAAACACAGGACCCTGCTTCCTGCTAAAGGCAGTCATCCAGACTGGTGTGTTTTTAATACTAGAAGATAACACAGGCTCATTTATAGCTTGTCTTGGTGTGGCATCTTCATGCATCATGGATGAGTTCATGGGCAGTAAGAACAACCCTGGTCCTATGCTGGAGCACAGGACAGCCCTGATGGCAGAGCCATCAATCCAAAATGCATCAGTCTGGCTTAAAACCAGGGAGCTCCGGCCCTGGGAAGGCCAAACCCAGGCTCTCCACATGCACAAAAGCCTAGAGACACTATCCCAGTCCCCTCTGTGTGGGTCTTCTGGTCATCCTCTTCCCTTAGGAATTTCTCTCCCATTGACCAGCAGAGGGGATGGGGGTTACCCTTTGGACCAAGTCCCACAGTAACAAGAGATGGGACAAGAGGAATTGGCCTCAAGTTGTGCCAGGGTATTTTTAAGTTGGATATTGGGACAAATTTCTTCCCCAAAAGGGTTGTCAAGGCCTGGACTGGGCTCCCCAGAGCAGTGGTGGAGTCCCCATCCCTGGATGCGTTTAAAAGCCATGGAGATGTGGTGCTGAGGAATGTGGGTTAGTGGTTCCCTGGCAGTGCTGGATTAATGGTTGGACTCAATGATCTTAAAGGTCTCTTCCAACCATAACGATTCTATGATGCTGTAAAAAACACAGCTTCTGCTCCTCTTCTGCTCTGCTTTTCTATTCTGGGTTATTCAATATTCAAGTTTTTGAGATTTTTATCTATCAATGGTAGTTGTAAATGTTTATTTTTAATAATAAAAGCTGTGTTTTTTGAGAGAATCACAGGACTCCCAGAGCTAGCCTTTGCAGTCAAATATACTAAGGATTTGTTATGCTGCTGCCAATACTGGCTAAGTTGAAGCTTAAACGTGTGGACAGAGCTTGGTTGTTATTGTTTCATTTTACATCATTCTTAAGTATGACATAAACCTGAGACTCAGGAGACCTGGCACAGTTGAGTCAACTTTTTCCTTTCTCTTTTTCTTGGAGCCTACAAGTGAAGTACTTGTGTTCTTCCAGGTTTTACAATTAATAGCCCATCAAGAAAAGAAAATTCCCTCCTGTTTACATTGAAAAAATGGATAAAAGGGATCAGAGTCACTCTTGTCTCATGTGTTTTTGAGTTGAATGATTTCTGCAAGCCAGGAGGGTGCAGAGGGGAGGGGTTGCACTGTTCCTTGAGAAGTGAGGGTGGAGGTGGCCGGCTGCCACCCGTGTGGGGCTGCCCTTACTCCCAGTCAGGGTTACACAGCTCTGCTCCCCTCTGCCTGCATCCTCCTCCTGGCCTTTGTGCAGTGGAATCCCTTCGAGCTCAGGTTGGAAGAAGGCTTGATCCTTCCCGGGCTTTGATGTGTTAATTCCCCGGTGGAGCTGCTTGCTCCGCCTGAAGAGCGCTGCTGCTCCACTCTGCTTCCCACATCTCCTGCTCCACTGCCACGTTCGCCTCTATCCTTGGTTAGGCGAGGAAACCTCCCATCACTTAACCTGCCCGGCTCGGTTCTCCGCTCGGCACAGCGGGTGCCTGCGGTGCTGGGGCTGCAGCTCTCAGCCTCGGCCGCCTGCCACAGTTGCCGGTGTCCTTAAATGCATGGAGATAGCCATGACCAGCATGGAGTATAGCTGGGACATTCACGGGCACTGCGTGTGGCTAAATAAGGTAAGGCTATCTGTGTTTGGTTTGGCTCTTGCATTTCTCCGAGTGACAAGCCATAGCTGGGCAGCGCTGGAAGGGAATAAGCGTTTTGTCTCTTGTATCAGACACCAGCTGAGCTGCTGTCGAAGAGACTGAGTATTTTGAAACGGTTGCATCTTCCCTATTCAACAGCCTTGTTATTTATATTTAGAAAATGTTTCAGGTAAACTCCTCAGAGGGAAAGTCTGTCTTAAGCTGATTTTCTTTCAGAATTCACTTCTACTGTAGTGAAGCCTTTAAAATATAA
>JAAGNO010002631.1:0-43325 GCA_033439905.1 Ceryle rudis | reverse complement strand
AGTAGCTTTTTTTGATTTCCAGGATTTTTTTCTTAAACTTTTTTTTTTTGGGTTGGTTTTTTTTTTTTTTTTTTTGCTGATGCAATTGTCACAAAGTTTGGTTTATTTTAAGAGCAGTTTTGTCTTTGGAAGCAACTGCCTCCCTCCAACAGTGTCACTGACGTATTGCCCTATGCACACAGGGATTCCGTCCTGCGCCCAGGATGCGTCTGAGCCAAGCTCTGAACAGTCAGTGTGGAGCAGATAAGCCCTGATACCAGAGAGGGAATGGCACAAAGATGCATGTCTTCAGTGATGCTTCTCAGAAATCACCTCATAACTTCTCATAGACTAATTAACTTGATTTTTATCTAGGGGTTTATCCTCACAAGTCAGTCCTCTTCCATTTTGCAGACAGGCTGGGGCAATGCTACATCTTACTGTGGGATGGTGGATGAATCACATGTAATTTTGAACTGTCTTATGGTGTGGATTCATGTGCTGGGGCACACTGAATGTCCTAAGCTATGCTACAGTCACGTGTACTGGTAACATACCTGTGTACTAAATCTTAACAGCAAGAACCGAGTTGTCATGGCAGGGAATTTTCCCAATACTACAGTTCTGTTTAAATCTCTTATGGGCAAAACTGACTTTGGAGAGGCATCTGCATAAAACCTTCCTCCCTATTAATCTCAATGCTCCTTTTCTTGTACCAGGATTTAGGGCTATTGTATGTAGATCTTTCACATGTGGGGCCTGACTTTTTTTTTTTTTTTTTGTAACACCATATTTACTTTGTCACTACTCCATTACATTTTTGGATTTCTGTTTTACACCTGCATGATACCAGTTACATCTACAATACTTGGATTTATCTATCCCTGTTGCCTTCCTCCCCCCCAGCTCTCTTAATTGTTACTTTGTATGTCTGAGAATCCTTTCTCGGCTTCAGCTTCCAGCATGTGTTATTGTCATTTGGGTGTGGGGCTCTTAACTATGGTTTATTTCCAGTAGAAAAAGCCACTGAATGCTTGCAAACACACAGCCATTCAATAATATGCTGAATAAAGGCAATTCAGCTGGCACCAGAAGGCTTATAGGAGAAGCTTTGTGAGATGGTGAACTGAGTTTTGCAAACTGCTGAACTAGCAAGATCCTTGGATCACTGGAGCATGTCGCAGGGACGATGCAACGGGCAGTAAATTTTTCAGAAAAGACTTTTGGGACATTACACTCTGCTTTTGGGTGATGTCAGTACCACGCTCCTGAGGAACACCTTCCACACTGGTTCCGGCATCATTTGCAAAGAGGAGCCTCTCTGCAAAGCCTTGCTGCTGCTGTTAGTTGCCAGAGAACAACAACTGTGGAAAGAACAGCTGGGTGGCTCTGAGGCTGATGGTTGGCTGTGGTTGACATAACAGGTCATACAGTAGTATTAAGAGAGGTAAGATCTTCTGATGGTAACTGCCAGTCTACTGACTGATTGAGGCCTTAATATTTGTTATTTGCTAAGAAACATGTCTTGAGAATTGAAGTTAGAGTATTTCCACGTAAGTGTTGTCCTGTGATTCATGATGCAGTCAAAAGATAAACTTGCTTCTGCATAACCTGTAAATCTGGGGTCAAATGGTCACAGATGGTGGAGTGGTGATCTGAGTAAATCAAGACCATGAGGGGATGATGTGGTTCACTATGGGTGTATTGATAGTGATAACAGCCTATAGTCTGTTAGCAGGAAAGTGACAGCCACTGGTGTTCCTGACTGTGTAGAGGAAAGAAATTGCCATCTTTCTGATTGAAATGCACAGTGTGGCTTTATGGAATCAAGTGCACAACAACACAGGAGAAAGAGGATTCTGTAGTCTTGTCTTAGCTGATTGAGAGTTCACATGGCGACAATTTGTTCGGCACCAAACTGATGCTCTGTGTCATTGCAGTCTTCCCCACGGTAGCTGCTCAAGAAACTCTGGTCTAAAGATAATTCTTCCAGCATGAGGTGGCCCCTTCTAAAAAATGATATGCCATAATCTTTATGAGTAAGCCCAAATTCTGCAAGGATTTTGTTTCCCTGATTGGTGTGACTGTTCAAATGCAGAAAGCATTGCCACCAGTATCCTGGTTACATTGCAGGTATGAAAGATGCTTACACAAATAAATTGTAAAGAATAGCATTAATGGTCACGTCTCCAGTTAACTGCTAACCTCACATCTCCAGTTAACTGCTAACCTATGGGTGAGTATAGTATTGTCACTCCTTTACATTTCAATAAATAATCAGAACTCCATGAAGTTCTTGAAATAGAACATCAGTCACCAGATCAAACTCTCCCCTTGGCTTGGCTTGTTAGAGCTTTGGGAAGCCAAGATCCTGTGCTGTGAATACAGAGACCTTCACTGACTGGACCATTGCTGAGATGGTGTTTCCAACTTCCAGATGTTGCTAGTTCCTGCAAAGATTGCCCTGGTTTTTTGAATAACATGGCTCATTAAAGGTTAGTCAGAAACAGAGGTAAGATTGCTTTGAAGCTCAGGGGTTAGAAATAGCTGTGTCTGTCTGAAGTCACAGCGTGACCAAAAAAATGCCATGAAGGACTTTACCTGAGCTCTGACAGCAGCGGTGACTCTGGGTGCTGCACAGGGGCTTGTGCTCTACCCAGAGATTATCTCAAGAGTCCACTGCTCAGTAAAAAGCCCCTGGTGTTCTGTGCTCACTTGGAAATGCCATGCTATGGGCACAGCCTTCCACGAAAGAAACAACGAAAAAATCCCTGGGCCAGCATCTGTCAAACCTGAGAAGAAAAAGGCTTTGCTGCTACTCAGACTGATGCTCACAGCTGCAGCTCAGGACATTTCTAAACACAAATAGATTATATTCTGCTTTATAATGATTACTCAAGAGAGGAGAGCATGGTGGCTTTTAAAAATACCATTTCTACAGCATTATCCTTTTGTAAATGCAGCTACTATTCCTAAAGTGTTTTATTGAAAAACACCCTTTTGTAATTGTTTTTATTTGAACCTAGGTCACACCATCAGTCATGGGGACTCAGTAGATGCTGAAATGTGTAAGGCCGGCCTCACTTTTGCCTTGAGCGTGAATTCATGGTGTTTTCAAAAGTTGTCCTTATTTCTACTGTTTCTTACTCACAGGCCTGGAAATTAGAAACCAAAAACAATCACTTAAGCAGTTGAGTATTTTGTGCTCTGCTCGCTCTCTGAGAACCAAATGAGGATGAGTTTTATACAGAGGTATATAGATATGTATATACACATATATGTTGTCAGGTATTTCAACTGTTTGGGGTTTTTTTTAATAATACGAAATATTTTTTTTATAATTTCTGTTCTTTGTGTAAAGCTATGGATGACATATACGTGCTTTGGGAAATCTAGTAAAATATTTACCTTGAAGTTTCAGATTTTTTCCTCTATCTTGTATATTTCATATTCCCAGCTTTTCACTTTACCACTTGATTTTTAGCTGCTTATTTTCCATGATTGCGGTAAGACAAAACAGGTTGATCCTGGGGGGTGCAGGCTGGTACTTCTAAGAACAATCCTTGTTAATCTAGTAGAACAACGAGTGAGGAAACAATAAAAGCCTGAGCAATAAACACCAGCAGGGAAGCTGCAATGTTTAGTTCATGCCAACTGGACGTAATGCTGTGTCATTGAGAGTTCCCTTAGTAGGTAATGGGAAATAGCCACAGAAAACGTCTGTAGTGCCTGTTTTATTGGAATAGCAAAACCAAGAGTGGAGTTTGACCCTAATACACAAAATTAAAATTACCCTATGAACTTTTAATCAAAAGCCTAGTGCTGAAAAGCAAATTACTAAATTTGGGAAGCCTACAGAAATACTGCAGGTGTTGACAGTAGGTGTGATTACTTAATGCAAATATGCTGAAAGGCATCTCAAAAGGAGAAAATAGGAAATTTATCAAATTTTAGATCTTCATAATGTTTGTATGTTAGCAAAAAAAAAAAAAAGTTGATTGTGACATGGGACTTAGTGACATGGGGCCACACAGCTGAGGAGGAATTAGTGTATAAATATGGACCGTATCCTCACACAATATGTGTTGTTGACCTCAATCTGCTTTACCGCTCTCACTGGCTTTACTTGAGTGGCTGTTCTCAAGCATTCTGTCAGGCCCAGAATGGAATTGCTAGTTTAGTATTTGTCTGTGCACAGGCACATGTGCTTCTTCTCTGGCAGCCTGCCTCCCATCTTCTCCCAGCCCAGCTGCTTCCCGTCCAAGATGAGCATTGCCCTCAGCCAACTTGCTAGTTTTGGGTGGTAGAGGTGAGTCTGTACTCAGCTTCCACAAGGAGCTGACTGTCTTCTCACTCCTTCATGCACCCTTGCTCAGAGAAAGTATCTCCCTGGAAAGCCTCTGGTTTACCTGATGGCCTTCCTGTTGTGGTGTCTGGGCAGAGCTCCCTGTGAGACATCTCCCTTCTCTGTACTGCCCATCTCTGCACCCAAGCTTTTAGTGCTTGCACCTGAGCTGCTGCAGGCAGGCACGTGAGCCAGGGCACCCCAGAAGGGAGAGTGCAGCCCTGGCTCTGTTGCTCTGTTGCCACTGTATCATAAAAATGAGGCTTTCACCTTGTGCACCTGGCACTGTCCCACTCCCCAGTTCCCATCCTCTGGTCCATGTCTCATGCTAATATTTCATGGTGTGCAAAAAGAAAAAGCTTTTGCTACCAGCTGGAGATACTAGTCTGTTCTGGGGGACCCCACAGAGTAACTTATCCTCGGGACTGATTTCCACAATGTCTCTGTGCATTGACCTTCCCCTGGGAGTGGTGCTGGCTCTGCAGCACAGGCAGCTCTGTGAACCAGTGGCAGAGGAAGGGGTGTCGTCTTAGCTGAAACGTGATGTCAGATCTCATAGATGTGGTATTTGTATTGTAACCTGGATTTATCTGGCCTTCAGTGCATAGAATGAATGGGACGGCAAATGTTGCTGAGATGTCATGGGCATGGGCCATTGGCTTATGAGGGGATGCTCACCTCGAGAGAGTTGCCCTGATGCTGTATATTAGAGGGAAGGTCCCTTTCAAGAATATCTGCTTGAGCTGGGAACCTCTAGTGCTGGTTCAGTCACTGCAGACAGGTCTAAGTCATCAGCAGGAGTGAAGAAAGAAGAGACATGGTTTATTGCTTGTCAGAGTTTCTTCCCAAGCTATTTTGGCACACAGGATGAACATCCACTACGAACTTCTTCAAGCTCTAATTATCCGTACATGAGTAATAAGGTCTTTTGTGGTAAGTAATAACAGATGAATACGTAAGGGCTCTCAGGGCCTCACCAGCTTAGTCAGTGTGGTCACACCTCCCTCTTTCAGCTGCTACAGGACCCCCGCAGCCCAGAGGCAGGAAACAGTGATTCTTAGTGCTTAGTGGTCTTTTCTGCTGTTTAGGTGTGTGGACTGGGTGCATTGCTGTGGATAGGTTATGAAGGAGATTGAAAATGTAAAAGGATAGCCCCAAGGAACTGTTTCCAGAGGAGGTAGTTAGGAGTGGCTCTGGGATTTTTGCATCTACCATGGAAATTTTGGATAGAGGAAAGGAAAGGTGTAGGGTTTTTGAAAAGAGGAAACCAAGGTGGCAGTCAGTGAGTATGCTACTCCTATTGCTTCCTCAGGTAATTAGTGGGAATTGATGAATCAAGAGCCCCCTCAAGCCTCAGGGCCATAATCATAGTCACTATGCGGGCAGTGGCTCTCCCTTCTCTCCCCCAGCCCTCCAAGCAGACATACTTTGTCAGTAGAAATTTCCCTGTGACCAGCACCCATTAGTCTTTCTTTGAAAACCAGCTGCTAGATCATGGGCATACTAAAATGTAAATGAAATTGCACACGATACCCTGTACAGCACAACCAGTGGAACCACCATTTCTTAAGAATTCACACCCTATTTCCCTTATGCTTCAGGCCCCATCACCTCAGCTGTCCCCACATCCCAGGGGATCTGCTGCCTTCTCCTTATCAGTGCTCCTATGGCCTAGATGGAGGAAAGGCAGCGTGATTCCCCCTTCTTGCTGCTTTCCCAGGTTCTCATAGGAGCACAGGGCTGTGATTCTGCTCACCCCATTTCAGCACCGCACAGCAGAGCTGTGCCGACCTGGGTGCAACTTCCTGGCTCCAGGCAGATGAGCACCCCTGGAGGAAGCAGCTGCACTCCAGGCTCTGCAGACAGGAGCTGTGCTTGTACAGGGAGCACGGAGTGACCAAAAGGTGGGTAGATGCTTCCTGTGCATTCCAGACAGCTCTGTGCTCTCTGTCCTACTTGGTTGAAGGTGGGCAGGGAGTTGAAAAGCTGCCGGGGAAGATGACAGATGGACAAGTGCCCTGTGGTCTCATGTCCTTTGCAGTCTGTCTCTAGCCTTGCTGGTTTTTTCCTGTTTCTGTTGGATGGAATATCTGCCTGGGCAGAATTCAACCCATGGATACAAGTGACAAAGACTCATCACAGGCAAAGGATAACAGAGGAGCTGCTGTTTTGTGTGGCCGTGCTGGTCCACATTTCACAAAAGCCAATGCAAACCACAGCTCTGTAGTTCTCGCCCCATTGCAGTTATATGGAAAACACTGGAGCAAGAATACTGCTCCAAATACTGGGTCCAGTCCTGTTCAATGTTTTCATTTAATGATCAGGTTGAGGAGTCTCCCTTCTTGGAGGTATTTAAAAGCTGTCTGGACATGGTCCTGGGCAACAGGCTCTTGATATCCCTGCTTGAGCAGGATGTTGGGCCAGATGACCTCCAGAGGTCCCTCTCAACCTCAGCCACTCCATGCCCCTGTGATTCGGGGCACTGCCTTGCCCTTAGCCACCCACTTGCTGTTTTATTGACAACCACAAACTTGCATGTTAGCAGAGGGAGCAAGAAATTGCCACCATGGGGCCTGTGTAAAACAGCTTTGTTCCAGCAGGATGCCTTCAGTAAACCTGTGTCATATGTGCTCTAATTCTTTAGCTATGGCCAAAAGAATTTACTAACCCCTTTCATGAGACAGACCATAATTTCTTTTTCCAGCAGCATTGGTTTTACCTAGTCAATGCATTGCTTAAGCTCTGAGGTAGTTACTACCTGCAGGAATGGCACTGTTCTGTCCTTCACAGTGCCACCTGCAGCACTTCTCAGGTGCTGTACATTTAAGTCCTGCATGCATAAGCTTTGGGATGTGTCTCCATCTGCCTCCAGCGCCCATTTCCTGATCCTCCCCCCAAGTCACACTTTGGAGCAGACTGACCCAAGGCATTGGGGTGGGGTTAGTGGCCCCGAAGGGGTGCCAGCAGGACACATAAGACCTTTGCCTGCAGTGTTATTGTTTTCTGAACAACAGGCAAGATGTTCCCAGCGTAACACTTTAGAGCAGAAATTATCAAATAGGTTTCTAGGGATGTAAAGGGGTAATTTACATTATGCTTTTATTTAAAAATGGATCGAGTAAATTTGCTGTTGGGGCTGTAAATATACAAACCTCAAGAAATGAACATACAAACAGAAGCGGTACCCCCCCTGTAATTGTGATGGAGGAACCACTGTAATACTGCCCCTATTTTGGAGACCACATCCTACCCTGCTGTTATCACACACTTCCTTACCCCTCCAGACTCACTGCCTGTGGATCACCCTGTGTGTTCATCTGACGCTGGAGCTCTGATTTTCCTCTCCCATGTCACTTGCTGTGCTCTAGTACCCATCTGGCACCCTGCAGCACATCCAACAACATCTTGGCCTCCTCCCAATCCTCTTCTCCCCAAGTGTTTTGCATGGAGATGTCATTGCTCATCCATGGTTATGCATCGCTGCCCTCCCAGAGCCCTCCTACCATGCCTCTCCCAGGGCCTCCTTCCCCTTCACAGCCTTCCCCTTCACAGCCTTTCCCTCCCCACTGTCACCTCTGACAGGAGGAGAGGGTCCTGAATACAAAACACTTCACCATGCTCCATCAGGGCAAAAAGTGGCCACTGAGTCCTGGTCCCGGGGAAAAGAAACATCCTTGGGTTTACACTCCTACAGCAATGGGGCTACAGCCCTCAGGGACCAGCTCCTCACTGGCTTCTGTTAAAACAGGTCCCATATGCTGTGCACCTCTTTCACCACGGGCAGGTTGCAGAGCCAAGATGTTTGGGGCAGTTTTGCCAGCAGAAGCACAGTGTGAGGGGAGGCAGGAGGGGGTTTAACGTGACAGTCTCCTCCCACATGATGGGCTGAGGGGGGCTTGTTGCAGGGCTGAGTGGTGCTGGCTGCGCACCCTGCACTCCTCCAGCATTGTGGGTAACACTACTGGTGAGTGGTGGCTCCTGGGCTGCTTCCACCAGCACACACTCACCTGCTTGGCTGCAGCATGCAGCTGCATGGGGGCCCTTGACAAACAGCACAGGGCAGGCAGGGGGGAGTGGTGTTTGTGCTGGCTACAACAAACTCTGGTTTTACGCCTCTCAGACAGGGTCAGCTATCCCCAAGGAGTGTTTGAAATGCTGGAATTTGTTGGCTGTTTTCTTTGGATACTGGTGGTGTTGTATCTGGACAGAAACTGAGGCATGCTGTTGGACTGGGCACATCCACCGGTCTGCTGTGCCAAGAAAACTTTGCCCACTCCTAGGATCTCTGCCTGCTTTATAAACAGAAAGGCTGCTTGCCCTGACCTGTGGCCCTCTGGAGAAGAGAAGGAAGGTGAGTCACCCAGGGTAACAGGATGAGCTGGGGCAGGGCAATTTCCCAGGCTTCAACTTGATGGCTTCATCTCCATCCCCCCCTCTGAGGGTCTCTGGCAGGACCCCACTGGCTTTGAGCGGGGGAATAAAACACACCACATAAAATCCCAGAACCTGAGGCAGGTGACAGACCTAACCCAAGGGGCTGTCTTACAGGCCAGAGAGAAAATACTCATAATAGTGGATGTTGTACAGAGTGCCCACAAGGTGCTTAGAACATCGTGGCTGCACACAGAACCTGAGGCTGCTTTCATAGAGACTCAGCTGCGAAGCAGGTCCTGGGAGTAGCCAGCAGCTTTGAACCCTTCTGGGATGTCACTGTCCAGTTTGGAAATGATTTTGTAAATGGGTTTCTTCCAGGAGGGGTCGGCATCCTTGCCTGCCCTGACAGCACTGAAGAACTCCCTCAGCGTCAGGCTGGCCACCTCCAGGAACCGCCCCGGCACCTGCGGTGAGAGAGGCATCAGCCCATGGCACCACTGGGTGCCCAGTTCCCACTCGCCCTGGCAAATGCCATTGCCCCACCACCCCTGCCCCCTGGCTCCCCCTCCTCACCTCAAAGTCGTTCCCCTTGTTATAGTGCATGTTGAGGGCGCGGAAAAGCTCCGAGTCCCGGGAGACCCGGAGGGTACCAGGATCCACAACACCCTCCAGCAGAGCCTGTCGGGCAAACTTCTCCACCTGGATATAGTAAAACTCACGGAAGTTGCTGAACCACTTGATGAGCTGGGAGGTGATGCAGCGGCTGAACTGCCAGGGATGGGGGAGAGATGGAGGACAGGCATTACACCAGCTTGGACGCTCCTGTCCCATGAGCCCCCACAAGCCCAGCCATGCACAGCTGGCCTGGCCCCAAACCCAGTCCCACCCCAAGGGTGCAAAAGCACCAGCCAGGACCATGATGTGCCTGCAATGCCTCTCCCTGCTGAGATTCAGATCCCAGCAGCCCTGTGGTGGGGAGGCACATTCGTAATGGGCTTCAATCCCAGCACCTTGATCGCACAGAACAAACACCTGGCAGCCCAGGTCTGCCACAGCCTGAGCAGCCTCTGCAGGACAGCCTGTGTTGAAGGGGGTGCCATCCCCCTGCTCCCACCAGTGAGGTGGGGGACATGAGAACATCCCCTTCACCGTGGTTCCCCAGCGAGGCAGGCTGGGTGCCACACTGTGCAGGACCGCAGTGCCAGGTGCTGCTGTTTTACCTGCACATCGAGGAAGTAGGTCTTCAGCAGAGTGGAGCTGGGGTAGCGGGTGAAGAAAAACATCAGCTTGGCCTTCTTCAGGTGGCCGGGGGTCAGTGCCTCCTGCATCTGCCTCGGAGTCAAGGAAAGCCTGCATGCAGCAGCCCAACCAACTTGGCATGTCCCTGAGCAGTGGTCCTGGCATGCACATGTTTGGTACCCACGATAACCCCTCCCCACAGCCTGGTAGCAGGGTGGAGGGGATTCATCCCTGGCTGGACAGCCACAGGCTTTTGGCCTTTGGCTGCCGCTGCCCACACTGCTTCCCAGACCAGTGGAAACAGAGATTGACATGAGACACCCGTCCCTGGCATAAGATTACAAGACTACTAGGCTTCTTAATGCTGATGCTACGCTACAGCATCTAACCAACCCTGAGGAGCAGCAGTGCCCTCCACAGCTCAGGACCCCTTTCCTGCCTATCCCTTTTTAGCCCCCTGTGGAGGAGTGGGTCCCTGGCCCTGGGGAGACTGGCAGGGGCTATGCTGAGCTGTGGCTCTGAAGGACAAAGGGAGTATATCCAAGCCCAGGGACCTCTCTAGCTTCCCCCAAAGGATATATGGGTGGAGGTGAAGGGCACCCCATTCATCGCAGCCTGCAGCTCCCCACAGCCATCCCTGCCAGCTGGCAGCAATGTGAGGCTCTCCATGTCATCAGGGCTCAGGGACAGTGGATGCTGCTGCTGCTGCTGCTGTCTCACAACTGACGACCTCAGTTTAATGGTTCCCCAGTGCAAGTCAAGGGACTCCAGAGGATCCCTTTCCAGAGCAGAGGGGCTCCCACAAGAGCTGCTGCCCCACAAGCTGTGCTGCCCATAGCCCAGCAGCTGGCTCAGTAGCTGGCTGTCCTGGACAGGGGCAGCTGAGCCCAGTGAATAACCCATGCATGGTACCTGAGAGGGTTTTCTGACACCCTTTGAACTGAAGGAGCCAGCACGAGAGCCTAGACTCTTCCCCGAAGCTCCCGACAGGACCTCAGCATGGGGTGAGCCCAGCGAGCCCGGTGCGTTCATGTGAGATGGTTTAGCAAGTGGCTTTCTGCATTTCCCAGCAGCAAAACACTCTCTCCTGGCATCTGGTCCCGGCACCAGGAGGCTGCGGTGCTGCTGCAGGAGGTGGCTGGCCGCCTTTGGCCAGACAGTCTTCAGGACGGAGTCCACCACCCGGGCTGTCACTCCAGACAGCTCATGCTTCAGTGCCTGTGAGAGGACCCTCGCTGCTGAGGGCAGGCCACCTGTGTCGCCTCTGTCCTCATCCTCCTCCAGCCCATGCAGCTCCAGGATGCTCCTCCAGAGAGGTGCTTTGCATAAGTCACTGGTGGTAGTGGCACTGTCCTTGTTTGGTCTGTCTCCAGGCTTTCCAGGTGGTAGATGCACTTTCTCAGCACTTTCCTGGGTCTGGGCAACATCCCCAGAGTCACAGACCTGGGAGAACTTCTCCTGAAGCCGTCTCAGCTGCTGCTCTAAAAAGCAGAGCTGCTCCTTCAGCTGCTGGCAGCCCTTGGCATAGTGGCTGTCCCCCACAGGAGCCACTCGCCCAGCCACCCCTGCACCCTGCTGGGGCACATTCAGCTTCCTCTTGCTCTCCCGGGGCATCTCACCTCCCCTCTCCCTCTGGTGCCCAAAAGCTGACTCTGGGCTGCTTCCAAATGCCTGAGTGGTTGGTGGGAGGCTCATGCCTTGGATGATGCTCTCCACCCTGGCCCGCTTGGCTCGCAGGTTCTGGCTGGAGAGCTGGTCCTGTAGGTGCTGGTCAGAGAGCTGGTCCCTGTCACCAATGCAGGGCATGGGAGCTGGGGCACAGGTCCTGGGGAAAGCCAGGGCTTGCACTCCTTCTCCAGGAGATGCACCATGCTCAAAGTCCTGAGGCAGGGCCACTGCCTGAGAGGAGGGGAAAAGGATGGCAGGATCCAGGCTCTTGCCAGCCATTGGATGGCTGAGGAGCTGTGATATCAAGGATGCACTGGGGGGAGGCAAGAGAGAGCTGGTCTGGAAAGAGGGCTCGGACTTCAGCCCCTGGCTGTGCCCTGAAGTGGCACGGTCTCTGTCCTGCTCAGAGTGAGTCCTGCCATACATCATCTCTTCTTCCAGCCTGGATACTGGAGAGCTGACCCTCAGCTGGTTGGGTATCATTTCCAGTGACAGACTGGCAGGTATTTGATGTTTCAGCCTGCTAGTGGTGTGGAGCTGGAGAAAGAGCAAAACACATCAGTGTGTAGGACCTCACACAGCAGCTCTCCATGCACGTGGCCAGAGATTATTCCTCCCAGATTTCCAGGGCATCCCCGCTCCCCTACAAAATCTATTTCACCAGGCAATGACCCAGGCAGAAACTTCCAGGTACTGCAAAACCAGTGAGCAAGCTGTTGGGTGTTGCATGACAGCAGCAATGCCCTGGACACTGTCACACTTCCCATCTACCAGCCAGGTACTCATTGTTCCTGGAGTACATTTCACATGGTTTGGGCCCTGGATGTACGCAGCAGCGCAGCCTTCACACAACACCAGCTGCACCTGCACCAGAGGCATTTGAGGGTACTCCCCTCTGGGCTTGTGGACTCAGATACAAAGGTAGTGAGCACCAGACAGAGCCCTCTGCTACGCACACCTCGGCTAAGGTGGTTTTGGGGGCTCCCAGGTGCTGGCAGAGCACAGGGACGGCAGCTACATCCATGGTGAAGGCATTCACAGCACACGGAAGCGAGGGCAGGGCATGGCTGCTACGTGCTTCTGCCAGCACCCAGCACCCAGCACCACAGCCCTGAGGGCATAAATATGGGCAGCAGCACTGCTGAGGATGGGGTAGCATAGACAGGCTGGTGGAAAGGGGCACAATGAGGGTGAAGTATGATGTGACCTGCTGTGAGCAGGACACCCTGGGATGTTCAGGCTGACACAGCACGGGGCTCCTAGGTACTTGGCAACACACAGAATAAAAGGGATGGAGATGGGGATTACCAGGGAAGAGAAAAACCACTGAACCAGCAGCCCCAGGCTTAAAATTGTCACACTCATTCTAGACAGGGATCCACCCCCTCCTCTCTGCCCGTTTGCTCGCTCAGACAGCTTTGCAAAAGAAGGTGCAAAAACTTGTATCCTGGGCAATTGCAGAGTAACTGTCCCTGGGGGATGCCTTTTCCACATCCACATTAATTAGCAGTAGCTTTGCATCCCACAAGTAGAGCAGTTTATGTCATTTCCAGACACCTTTAAAGTGTCTGAGATTCTTTTGCTATACCCAGAAATGTCTGATCATTTTCAACACCATCAGCCTCCTTTCCCTGTGACTGCTCCGCAGCAAGTCCCCCAGGCTAATGAGCAGTGTAGAAAATAGGTTTCTTCTCACTGTTTTTCAGCAAGTTGCCTTGCTTTGAACAGCACTGTATTCCAGGCAGGTGTCTGGGAGAGCTCTACCTTTTACAGAGCTCTAGTCTTGACAAACTAAGTATCTTCTGAGTTCTCTGACACCACTTGCTGCTCTCCCGTGTTTTTTCCCCAGCCCTTCCTACCATTAGGGTTTCATTTTCCTAGCACTCTGTTCTGAGGGCATTCAAGCTGCTCCATTACCTGTGGCCAGTGTGAGGCCAGGGTGCTGGCAGCTCTCAGCATCACCCTTCACCCTTGGGTAACAAGCTGCACCACCATCTGCAGCCATCTCGTAGCCTGCCAGCCATTTCCAGCAACAGCACACAGCAAATTCAGCGCAGTCACGGATTTCATCCACCCTTAAGCCTTTCCACCCGGCATGGGCATGAGAGAGCCAGTCCTGCCACCTCACTCGGTTTGTTACAGAAACACCTTCTCTTTGGCACCTGGTCACAATTTCTCACCTCTTCTGTGTTGAGCAGCAAGGTCAGGGAGCTCACCCACCTCCTGTGCTGAGGCTTCCCAGCCCCAGAAACCTGGGGTCATAGACCCCTCATAGGCAGATCAACTCCAGGCTGGCAAGAAGCCTTCCACTTGCCTAAGGTTCTAGCACCACCATCTTTCTGCTGGAGAGTTAGAGGGTGGGAGCAGAGTCTGCGGTCCCAGGCCATGGTAGTCTGCTCTGGGTGGCCTCGGCTCCCCACTGCAGCTTCCCCAGCACAGCAGGACCAGGAAGTGCTGCCCCAAGGAAACTGGTCCCACTGATGCAGCCCTTTCCCCGCTGAGTTAGCAGAAGTGTTCTTCAGTTCCTACCAGCCTTCACCAGTACCACCTTCCAAAACACTAAAAAGCAGCTGAGGCACCTTTAACCTTAAGAAAAATACTTGAGGAAGGAAATGAAGATGCTCAGAAGAGAAGGCAAGTGTGTCCTCTCTAAATTGGGAACCACCCTACACGGGCTCCCCAAGCACTTTGTGGTGGGAGAGCCTTGCATGGAGCAGCCTGCCGCCCTTCCAGCACTGCCAATCCCCCCACAGCCTTCCCCAGCCACCGCAGCCCTCTGCCTTCAGCAAGCAGTGCCCGACCCAAGCCACTCACTCCTCTCTGCCCCACTCACCTCAGCTCCAGGGGCACAGGGAGCACAGCACCCCGAGGACAGGCAGCCAGGGGTGCGGGATGCTGCAGAGGCAGTGCCAGCACGTCCTCCCGCAGCGCTCAGGTCTTTAAAGAGGGAGTGGGGAGGCTGGAGGCAGCCAACCGGCTGGGAACGACTTCTGAATATGCAGATGGACATCCAGAAGGTCAGGTCCAGCGCCGGGATCCAGCCACCTTCCCTGCCGCTTGGCTGTCTCCCAGGCTTATAGCCCCTGAGGTCAGACAAGCAAGGGCTGGTGCTGAGCTGCTGGCTGCCCAGGTGGGCAGAGGGCCAAGATGAGCAATTCACCCCCTACAATTTGGCTGGGAAACCCCATCGAGGACCCAGGATGGTGAGCTGTTGGTGAGATGGTGCAAATACACCTGTCTAGAGGGAAGCAGGGCTGCAGGCAAAGAAGATGGCCCAGAGCTACAGATGCTGCTCAGCTCCCACAAGAAAGCACCCAGGCATTTCCAACATCCCCTGCCATGGAGACATTTTATCTGGCCTGGAGCTCTGCGGTGTAGGACATGGCCAGGAAATGGAACAAGACAGGAAAAGAAGCAACACTCCGTCCCTCGGTCTCAGCTGAGCATGACCTGACCCCAGCCCCAGGACAAACCTACTTGACCCGGGGACACGTGTGGTTGTGAGACACTTTGTGCAGGAGCTGTGGGGTGGGTGGACAAAGCCCAGCCATACGTGCCACTCCTGGAGCTTTGTCTGCTTTGCCTCTACATGCTTACTGAACACGGTCATGTTTGGTGTGCTGATTTCATGGGCAGGAGGCTGTGGTTGAAAGCAGTTGGCATCAGGTAGTCTCATTCAAGAATATCAGCCCGCGAAAGACAGATCACAGAGAAGTTCCTGGCAGGGTGCCTTTCTGGCTCAGCTGCCTCTTATTAAAGCAGTCAGCACAACCCCAGAGACTGGCTGATTTTTATTCAACCTCTTTTCTTTGAAAACAATCCCAAGGTTGTTCATTGTGAATTTATATTAGGAGACTATTTTGAAGCTGCAGTTTACCATTTGTATATTATTAAGCCATGGCTAAATTAAGGACTTGGCTCCTTGAGAAATGCCTGTCTGCCAGGCAGTCCTTTATGACTATCCCAAGCTAATTCTCAGATTCTGCAAATGGGTTCCTTCGGGTTTCTTCCACCAGTGGCTCCCTGTCTGGAAGCACACAGAAAAAACAGAAGCTGGCTGGAGCATTCTCAGTCTTGCCAACATACAGAGCACATCTGATGAACAGGGCTTACTTGTGGACTCATTTGCCAATTTGCCATAGTGCGATAACCTCCTTGCCCATCTCCAACCACGCGGCATCCCACCGGCTGACACCTGCGGCACTATCACCCTACAGGAGCCCGACCCCATGATTTGTCCAGGGGAGCAGGAGGACGGCTGGTGCGGCTGTCCTGCAGCCATTCGGAGTTGGTTCAACGAAGAATGTCATGCAACGGCAGCCTTCGGTCACATGCAGGCCCGTTTATGTACCGCGAGTCGCAGGCGAGGTAACCCCTAGGTAACACGAGCGCCCCTGTATCGCTTGCGCCGTGGGCAGCACAGCAAGGGGACAGGCAGAGCCCACTATGGCAATGACAGCCACGGCACAAGCAGAACCGAGCGGCAGCCCGGCCCGCAGCGGGCTGCGGAACAGAAGGTACGCGGCCCAAGGGGCGGCTCCGGGCACCACCGCCCGCCCCAGGGCCAGCTCTGGCCCCCGCCTGGCCCCGCCCCTTTGGCCCGGCTCCCCCCCGTTCTGCAGACGTTGGTCCGGCCCTGCGCACTTCCGGCTTGCGCCGGGCCTGCTTCCGGTGTCCGCCCTCCGGCTCCTCCCGCCGCCGCCGCCGCCGAGATGCTGCTGCTGTGGCGGTCCCGCTGTCTGGGTCGGGCGCTGGGCCGCTCGCTGCGCGCCCTCCGGCAGGTACCGCCCTCCGCGGGCACCGGCCGCGGGGAGGGACGGCGGCGGTTGGGCGGGCGGGGACGGCTGCTCCAAGGGCACCGGGACGCGTCCCCCTCTTCCGCCCCCGCCTCGGCGGGAGGCGCTGCCGCCCCGGGAGGGGTACAGGGAGGGGAGGCAGGGGCGGCGGGGCTGCGCCCCTCCCCAGGAGCGGCCGGGATGCGCTGCCCCGTCCCGGG
The DNA here is from genome assembly GCA_033439905.1 of Ceryle rudis. NCBI lineage: Eukaryota > Metazoa > Chordata > Aves > Coraciiformes > Cerylidae > Ceryle > Ceryle rudis. Next base: position 26,724 of record JAAGNO010002631.1, on the reverse strand, counting down.
CCTGGCGCTGCCGGTGAGTCTGTCGCGACCCTCGCTACCGCCCGCTCGGGCCGGGAGCGGCGGGAGCGGCTCACCCGCGGCACCGGGAAGAGATGACCGGCAGGAAAAGCTGCCGCAAACCGCCGCTTTTGGGCTGCGCCGTCCTCGCCTGTCGCTGGGCTGAAGCGGTTGCGAGGCCTCTCTGCTGGCAGCCGCGACTCGCCTCCCAGCTTTCTCCTGGCAGAGAGCACCCCCGGCCGCGACCGGCCCGGGGCAGGAACGGCAAATAAACCGGTGTCTTCTTTCTTACTTAGTTCCCGTGCTCCGCTTCCAGAGCAGTCGTTGAACGGGTGCAAACGGCCGTAGCCTGTGCCGGTGGTAGCTTGGGCTTGCAGAATCTAATAACCGAAAGCCAACTGTTTGAACCAAGACTGGGGCTGAGCTTGACCAAGCTGGTTTCTGTCGTTTGCTGCCTTCTGGCTGCACCTTCATTTAAATAGCAAACATGCCTAGCTTTATGTACATACATATATATATTCCTGCATATACACACATAAATGTGCGTACCTACAGAAGGAAGATGATCACGTCTCTTCCAGATGAGCAGTTGAAGCCTTAGAGCATGAGGTGTGATTTTAGCCGTTGTGTGAATGTAGGCAAGCAAGTGTTGACAGCTAATTTTAATGTTGAACATTTAATTACATTGTGCTTCCCCATAGCGCTGTTGTATGCTAAATGCCTGTCTCTGGTTGCTACAGACAGGTTCGTGTTTATAAATGTGTGCGTATATATATAAAAAACTGCACTATAAGCAATTTATAACTAACCATGTGATGAATGAGACATATGTAGATACAGATTGATTATAGTGCAGTTTAAAACAAGCTTATATAAGTGGTATTTTAACAATATTTAAGCAGTATCGGCTCTCAGTGGTGCTGTGTAATTCTATAGGACAGGGTAGGAAAACCACGCAGAGTATTCAAACCTTTGACAAAACTACTCCGCAAATCAGGAGTTTATAGCTGACTACTAGGCAGGGGAGATAATAGTAGTTAGCCTCTTAGATGTACTAGAGATGCTAAGGAGTCAGGATCATGGCAGTAGTTTGATTTCCATTTGAGCAGGGATATGGGAAATAAGTTTTGATGGAGGGTTTTTGGAGAGATGGAGGGAAACGCCAAACCTCTGATGGAAGAAGTGAGAAAATGGATGTGTACAAAATTCAAAGGTGTAAGGTTAAATGGGAGAACAGTGGAGTCGGCAAGAAACAATGTGGACGGGGAGGATTGGATGATCTCATAAAAGAGAAAAAAGTCCCAGATTCATGTATAAAGTAGAAATCTTGAATGTGCGTTGACAGCTTGCATCTGAGCGTGTAAGACTCGGGGTCGGGGGGGAAGAAGGGCAGCTGTTGAAGGGTGACCTGAAAAAGTCCAGAGAAGAGCTAGTCTGAAAAAGGTTGGTTTGATTTGGAGCTGTGTTCAGTGCTTTGAGAATTGAGTTTTTCAGTTTATCTGGGGAAAAGTTTGTAAAGAACTTTTTCATCCCTGTTTGATCCTTCCTGCATGCTGGAGGAGTTCTCAGCCTGTCGTCTTAGTAACAGTATCCCTTCCACTCAGCATTATCATCTCCATCCCATCTTAGCACCTGCCCTGACATGCTTTATATAATTGTGTTAAAATCCATGAAGGAGATGCAGTGGGGTTTTGTGTGTAGCACTGGATTGTGCTCATCCTTGTGAAAGCAGCAGCTCCTTTGCTTTGAAGAAATGGGGCTGGAGAAGTGATCGCTGCTTTGCCTGTTGTCAGAGCTGCCCAGCACTGGGCTTCTGTTTTACCTCTGTTGAAATTAACTCTACCCTCCTGTTCAGTTAGTGTCCCTACCTGAACTGGTCCCTGTTCCTGCTGTTGGAGGAGAAATGTGTAGGTATACGGGCTGTCATTTTACGTGATACACTCCATAATGTATTTCACCATATAGTGACCTACTGGAAGGTTACAGCTCCTTGGAAAGTGAGGCCTGGGACACTGTGTGCCAGGGTCACTTTAACATAATAACAGTTATAAAAACAGTTCTGAGAAGTCATTTGCAATGTGGGGGAAAAGTTAATCACTTGGTATGTGAGTCACTAGCTAATTAGATCAAGACTTATTTCTCCAAGTGAAGGCTGTGTCTCTTTAAAGTGACCCAAAGTGCTAATGCCAGCTAGCAAAACCTAAATATTTCCATTTCACTCAAGAAGCTCCAGGATCAGGCAGAGGGCAGATTTTGCCAAGTCATAGCAGGAACAGGTGCAATCAGTGATTCCTTCTGGGGGAAAAGGGAATGGGAAACAGCCCTGTTAGGCATCTCTCGGAGCTGCTTGTGCATCTCCAAGGTACTGTGGTAAAGGGATTGATACAAGACAGGGAGTCTCACTGTCTTTGATTAGTGGCATCTTCCTCCCATTAGAGCCCTTTCCCTCATTTCTTAACCTAAAAGACAGAAGGGTAGAGTGATATTTTTTCCTTAATTTTGCAGCAGTTGTGGAACTCAGACTTGGCACCTCTCATGGAAGAGAGCTGCAGATGTGTTTTCTTACAGCAATTTGTTTTAGGACAGGCCTTCTAAACTTTTTTTTTTTTTTTTAAACTGGTCCAGAGCAAATAAAATTGGCTTTTTCTGCCTCAGTCTGGGGCTGTACCTCTTTCTTAACAAGTTATGTCTGGAATGCTAGGAATACCTTTACCACTTCTTTATAAAGCACCCAGGAAAACATGAATGGGCAGAGAGGAACTCAGGTTGCTTGATATTTTATTTGTGATGAACTTCATATCATCTGGGACACTACAGAAAGTGGGAAGAATTTGACCAATACAGGAACATGTGCTGAGGATCGTAATGCTTTAGATGCTTGACCAAGCAGAGTTAACTTGAAATTTGTCTTGCTGGTCCCAGCTTAGGCCTGGCTCTACAGGAACCAGATCTTAGTTAGCAGGGCACCAGTGCTGCACCAAGATTAAGCACTGTAGCGCTGACAATGACTCTGCAAAGTCGGTGCAGTGCTCCCTGCTTTCACTTCCCCAGCCAGACCAGGGGCAGGGGCTCCAGCGGGCCCTACCTGAAGCTGGTTTTGCAGCACTGTCAGTCTGGGATCGTTGGTCCCTGCAGTGGGCCAGCAAACAACATAGCTGCATGGGGCTGTGCTGGAGCTCCTGAGCTCTGCCATACCCAGGCTGGTTTAGCAGCAAGTCAGCCTGGCTGCCTGTGTCCTCAGCACTGCTAATCCTAACCCTGTGGAACTGCCCATCGATCATTGAGTTGACCATGTGTTAATAACTGAGAAGCCAAATCCATCAATAAGGTTGGGTAGTTAAACTGCCATGGGGCTGATTCTAGACCTATTAGTGGTTTTAATGATATGAAGCGTTCACTGAATGTATTTTTGTATGCTACAGCACTCAGTCTTTTTGACAGTGTGACAGGCTTGAATGCCTCTGGTTCATGATGGTCTGTGTTGACTTAGCGCAAACAGCTCCACAAATTACTTTGATATTTAAGATGGCATTAATATCCCATCCTGCTTGCTCTGGTGGAGCTGAAATCAGTGCTTATACACATATTTCCCTTCAGACAGTGAAGATACGAATGAAATCTAATTTTTTAGCTGCTGGATAAGGGTGCTTTTTGCTGTTAAGTAGCTGTTGTTCCAGACAAGTCAACTAACTGCATTTTAGTTGTGGCTACTGTGATATTTTCCTATAGCTTTTAAAGACTTCTTAGGTTCTAGAGATCTGCAGGTTCAATGCTACAGGGAAAGTAATTGGAGTATCTTGAAATGTCTTTTACTTTTGAGGAACGTTATGCTGAGCTAGGAGTGCAGTCAATGATTACATGGGTATGAAGTGAAATGTCACCAGAAGGTGGAATTCCTGTCTCACTGAAGGTAGTAGAAATTTTGCCATCAAGGGAAATTCTGGTCTTCTTGAGTTCAAAGGCTCCACAGCCTTAAAACAACCAACCAACACCCAGATGCTGCATTTGTGACTGGGAGTAAACATCATTGGATGTTTTTACATCATATCCAGTACTTACACTTGACCTTCTCATTCATCACGATTTTTAGTGAATGAGTCTTTGGAAATCTGTTCCTTCTTAAAAGAGAATGTGTTCATGAGAAGGTCAAAACAGCTGGAGCCACAACTGAAAACCAAGTATGTACGGTTTAACATCACAGTGAGGCATCCTGGAAGAAGATGAAGCAGAGAGAAAGGTATAGGTATTCTCACCATCTGCTCTTGCACACCATGGGAAAGTAGCATGCCTGCAGTCTGGAGAATGAGAATGGTTTGGTCCCATCTCTGATCCATGGTCTCATGGGAAAACCAGAGTCGTCCTAGGGTGGGTCCATCATTTTGCAATACTGATAGTTCCTCTTCTCTCTGACAGGGGAACTGTACTCTGGCAAGATGCTCGCTCTCTGGTGAGTCTTATACTTTTATTTCATTTCAAACTACCTAGACAGAACAGAGCTGATGATGGAAATTAGTAATAGGTTTGAGTGGAGTTTATTTCTGTCAATCATGTAATGAAGAAACAGTTGGTGAAATCGGCTGTGTTTACACGTGAGTGACTCCCTTGCCTAATGTACACGCTGCCCAATCTGTTCCGTTTTGGTGAAGCTTTCCCAGCAGCAGCACAGTGTATTTCAAGCATTGCAGTGTTTGAAACACACACCGTTGCAGAGCATAGCTCTCTAATAAACTCCTTTGGAAATGATGGGTGAATGTTAAGTGACATATCAAATCTAATACGCTTGTGAACTCCTCTTGAGTGCTTAAACTGGATTTTCCCAGAGCTCTGTTTTTTTTCTATCTCTGCTATGTTTATACAGCATTACGTCACTCACTTCTGATTCCACTTTGAGAAACCAGTTAAATCTGATTACCTTTTCCAGTTTCTAGAGTTCCAGTATCAGCTTTTGTAGGGAATGGTGTCAAAATTGTATCACTTTTTTAAAAAAATCAAGTGGGGAAATGGCTTTCTTCTGGTATTGTGTAATTGAGATAATTATGATCTCTAATTGCTATGCTGACTCTCTTTAAGATTGGTCTGGAAAACTGCCCAGTGCCCTGAAAGATACAAAGGACAGGAGTTCAGTGCATAACAAAAATTGCAGTGTCAGGGAATGTGAGCAGTATGGGAAGGGGACAGTGGGGTATGTGAAACTGAGAAGTTACGCAAGTACCTCCCTGCCATGAGTTTTGGAAAGGAAGTGCTCTCTGGACAGAGGCTCGACAGAGGAGAGGGACAGTGGTATCTTGCCACTCTGCCTTCACCTGTCCATGCAGCTGAGGCTTCCTAGGAGTGCCTCTTAGTGGACTGATGTCTTGCTACTCTTAGGAATCCATTTGTATTGCTGAGGATAACTCAACAGCAGCTGAGGTTTTAGCAGTCCTGGAGGTGTCTCTTGTAGCTGTTTCCTGGTTTTGTTCTGACCGAGGTAGCTGCTGCTTTGTTTGCCCTTTTCAAAGTTATCCTTATTAGCTTAGAGGTCAAGATAAAACTGATTTTCCCAACTCTTTAAATCTAGATGAAGACAAAACCACTGGGTTTGGGCAGGTTTAATGGCACTGATGTGCCTTTATAGGGCTATATTCCCTGCTTAGTCCTAAGCTTCTGTCAGGGTGGACACTGGTGTCCTCTGCACTCTTTTACCTGATGGAGACACTTGAGGGCTGGATGGCTGGATAACGTTCCTTTGGGGTAACACCATTCTCATTCACAGGTGTGGCTGGGAGCCAGGGACTGGCTTACATGAACAGCAGGAAGCTTGTGTAAGTATCCCTAGGAGAGCTGTGATGTGGAGAGGCTGGAGCTGCTCTAGCCCTGATAAGATTTGGGGGCTGGGAGGCAGAATATGGTTGGCTATCATAAAATGCCCGTGCATGTCATAGGATCGTAGAGCTAGCCCTAACAAAATTGAGGCTTTGCAGGTCAGGAACTGTGGCAAGCTTAAAGAAAATAAGGTTTGTTTGGAACCGGATACCAAGGCAGGGAAGGGACAGGAATGAAGAGACTGGTGATCCACTGATCTGCACCCTTTACTATGTGACGAGAAGTGTTGCTGCTATGATATGGTGGCCTCCTTGTCAGATTTCTGTCAGGAGAAATGGGGTCGTTCAGGCAGCTGTTGTTGATAATGGGAAAGTTTTACTTGCTGAGGCGGTCTTGTAAAAATGTATTTGGAGAGATAACTTTAAAATCCATAAAGCCTGAAATGCTGGTCTGTTTGCACCAAGTAGCCTGTGTTGGAGGAAATGCTAAGGCACATTTTCTTCAGGTTTCTAAATGCGGTGTCAGTAGGTATAAAATACATCCTTTGGAATGCTTGGGATTGCCAGCTCCTTGTGAAGGGACATGGTGGAGAGAAATAGCTGCCTCTTGGATGTGTTGCCATGGGCAATTTATGGTGCTTTTTTTTTCTTTTTTCTTTTTTTTTCTTTTTTTTTCTTTTTGAGCAATCTAGCAGCTTCTGTAGAGGTGACAGTCCTGATCTGGAGGTAAAAAATGGTTGCTGCACTGGTCTTAGGTATAGGGTGGGCTGACTAGGTCAGCCTTTTATCGAGTATTTAAACCACAGTTCTGTCAGCTTGTCTCCCTAAATTAAATTTCCATAAAAGTCTGTTCTCACTGAGTTTCTGAGAGCGCTAGTGATAGTAAACTGTAATGTTTCCTTTCTTAGTGGGATCGTTGCAGCTTGAACAGTAAGTAGGAGTCCTTTGGAACAAATACATCAGAAGAGCTGAACAGCATTTCAGATCAATTAAGCAAATGTAAATTCTGTACTTAAGCTTGGTGCCGTTGCCTGCAGAGGAGCATACCTCTGTGTTCATGTCTGTCTTTCTTTCTGCAGAGTAAATAGCTCCAGTGTCTTCACTGTCCGTTACTTCAGAACCACTGCAGTATGTAGTAAGTAAAAAGTCAGGAGTCAGGGGGATGTCTCTTGTGCTACCTGTTGTTCTCCTGACAACAGCTGAAGCTACCTTTTCCATCCTTGGTCTAGTCCCACTGCTGTCCCACCTCGATGGATGGCTGAGGGTTTATGTCCTGGGGCCCTCAAGATTTTGTCTGGCATTCCTGTCACAATGTGACTTTCAGTCAGATGGGAATTTCTCTTGTGTTTAAATGTTAATCAGTGTTGAAGCAAGGAGAAGGCCAACATTTGATGTCTGTTGACCTACTCCTAGAGGTATGAAGTAGAAGTCCCGATGACAAGCATGAAGAAATGCCTTAAGGTTTGAGCTCTGAATGTGTTCAAGTCGCTCTGTCTCTCTCACAGGGGATGACGTGGTTACAGTGAACACACCAGCCTTTGCAGAATCAGTCACAGAAGGAGACGTCAGGTGGGAGAAAGGTAAGCGCTGCCGCTGCACTGGACAGCTTGGGGATGAATTGCAGTTCACCGTCTGACAGCCTGCTCTGCACCTTTCAGTCTGTGACAGATGAGGTGGTTAATTGCCATTCTCCTAAGGGGTAAGGTTTGCAGGTACTGCCTTGGCATCTCTCTGCCTTGGGTGATGTAGGGTGAAGGATGATGTCTGGACTGGAATCAGCCTTTGAGGGTGCAGTGAATCAATTGTTTGAGCTAGACTTTTCTTTAGAAGCTGTGGAGAACTGGGGTGAGAAAACTCAAGAGTTAGTGGGGGAGACTGCTGTGGGTGAAGGGGGAAGGCCAGAGCACACCTCCCTCCTTACAGTGCTCTTCGTGTCTGTTGTTCAGCTGTTGGAGACACGGTGGCAGAAGACGAAGTGGTGTGTGAGATTGAAACAGACAAGGTAAGAGTTTTCTGGCCAAAACTTCTGGTAGTTCTGTAACGCGGGTACCCTGTATGGCTTCTCTACCATGAAGAGCTCCTAGAGCCTGCAGACCCTGCCTGTGTCTCCTGCTCGCTTCATGGAGGAGAGCTTTTCTTATTACTATGAAAGCTGTCTTTGCCTTAAGTGACAATTCTTGGATAACTCTTCCCTCAGACATTTGATTAGGCATCAGTAATGCTAATGTTTATTGGAGCTGCAATTCCACTCCTTCCAATTTTGGTGCTCTAAGCTTTGAAATCATTTGTGTTAAACAGAGGAGAAATCTATAGAGCCATAGGATGTCTTCAGATTGTTTTAAATTTATCTGTTAAGTTTACTTACTCCTTAAAGGACTCTTAAGCTTTCAAGTTCTTGCTACAATTCCCTGCCAAGTTCTGCTTCCATTATTGCTGACAGGAAGATGCTGTCAGCAGATCAATTTTTGATTGTACCCTGGAGCAGGAAGATCAGGCTATACATTACACTGCCAGCATCTCCTAAAACTTCTGAGTTTTGGCACAAAATCCCCAGTTGAGGGTTTGAAAACGTGACACAAATGGTGTGCAAAAGAGCCACTGTCTGTTTCAAATTACAATGTGTATCTGCTTATATTGGCATCTTCTCTTGGGCACTTGTTCTCCATCCAGTGTTTGGGAGAATTTCATTGATTTTCCTTTTTGCAGACATCTGTGCAAGTTCCAGCCCCAGCAGCTGGTGTGATTGAAGCCCTTCTGGTACCCGATGGTGGCAAAGTGGAAGGGGGGACACCTCTGTTCAAACTCAGGAAAACTGGGGGTAAGTCAGGCATGTGTAACTTGCACAGGCCTTCCTGTTTTCACAGATCATTTTCTGAAGATGGAAGCAAGGCATTTAGAGGGATCTTGAGAGAGGTTAAATGTTTCCTCCCTCTGCCTCTGTAGCTGGAAGAAAATACTCCTAATCTGTTGTAGACAAGAAAAGCATCATTTTAGTCCTCCTGAGGGGAGAACTGTCCTTTTGTTCCCCCTGGAGGAGGCTGCAGCTTTAAGATAAAATTAGTTGAGAATTTTTGTGATATAACTCCCTATTCCACCCTCTTCTCTTTAGCATCCAGTCTCCTGCACAGTGAGATTGAGGATGTTGATGAGTAAAACACTTTCACCATGAGGTCTTCTTGTGGTGGCTTCTATCAGTTCAGTAGCACTGAAAACATAAAGCCCCTGAGCTAGAGGCTTAACTTTTACCAGGTAGTCGGACTCGGAGGTCCCTGACAGTGGAAGTTGTCATTGCCCTCACCCTGGTTCTTCCTTGTCTTTCAGCTGCTCCTGCCAAGGCCAAACCAGCAGCAGCCCCTCCTCCTCCTGCAGCCCCTGAACCTGTAGCTGCAGCTGCTCCTCCCCCTGCTGCAGCACCAATTCCCACTACAATGCCACCAGTGCCACCTGTGTCAGCTCAGCCCATTGACAGCAAACCAGGTGAGGCAACAACCATTTTCTCCTATTTTCAAGCCTCTCTTCCTTGGGCAGAGTGTGTAAGGTCAAAAATGACAAACAGTCTGGTGTTTGTGGTGAAGGCCTCTCCATATTATTGTCATGCATGCTCCAGACTGGGGAACCCAGGTATCCCTGCGGTCTGCTCGGCCGAATTCAAGGCTACTTTCATGCTGTGTTGCTTGAGCAAAGAGCTCAAACAGACAGGGCATTGCCATCAAGCCCTGGCTTCCCTTTTTGACTGATGTGTTCTTTACCCTCAGTGTCTGCGGTGAAGCCAGCTGCAGCCCCAGCGGCAGCCCCTCCTGGGGAGGCAGTGCCCAGCAAAGGTGCCAGATCAGAGCATAGGGTAAGATGTGGGAATAGGAGACTTGCCAGCACTTCTGTTGCTGGGTGACTGTCTGTTCTGGCATAAGTATTGAGCTTTTCAGATGTGTCTGTATCTACCTATTCACAGCCAGCTCAGTGGGGCTGTGGCAGATGGGGAAATTGTCTACATGAGGGCACCACTTACGTGCAGCAACTCCACCATTTAGGGGTGGAGAAAGAGCCAGGTCCAATCTGTCACAGGTCTGTACTAGGCAAAAGTATTGTCCTGAGCTCTGCTGACTGAGCACAGAAGGCTCAGTGTGATCTGCTTGGTCTGTCCACAAGCCCTCAGCAGAGGGCTGAGGGTGCTGTGACTGCCTTGTGTACTCTTTTAAGAGAACAGGGTTGAGCAGCCTTAGCAGTGTTACTCTTCCCTCATTATCCTCATGCTCAAACCCACACATGCTTGGAGGTCCTGACAAACACATAGGTTGGAAGTAGTTAGACTGTGGTGTGTTTCATCACTGCTTTTCAAGGGAACTGTGTGTTGAGCTGGGCAGCTGCATAGTGAAGTCAATGCTGCAGCCTGTCATGTTCCTCAGGGAGACCTGGAATGAAAGCCTTGTCCCTTGGCACCTATTGATAATCAGCCAGATGGCAAGAAGAAAGACTTTAGAGTTTCTTGTGTGTTTTTCCCCCTTGGATGAGCTTGAGGCAGCTTCTGCGTATATCTTTTTAATTTTCAGGTGAAAATGAATAGAATGCGTCAGCGTATTGCTCAGCGGCTGAAAGAGGCTCAGAATACTTGTGCCATGCTAACCACTTTCAATGAGATCGATATGAGGTGAGGAGCAGACTTCTTTTTTCCTTTACAAGTAGAAATGGATGCAAAGAGTCATCTCAAAATAACAGTCAAGACCTTGCTGCTTCTCTTCAGAGAGATTGGCAGTGTGTCTTTTGAGACCTCTTAGCTGTACTGTACCACTGTCTGTGCAGCTTCATCAGGGCCATGTTGGTGTTGCAGTATGAGGGGTGCATAGCTTCCTACTGGTCTGTCGTTCCTCGGGACTCATCTGCTGCTTGCAGAAGGGGCAGTCTGGTTTCTCATCTCTGTGGTTCTTGGTTGAGGACTGGCAGATGTTGAGCAGAAGACCAAGAGTGGCTAGTATCAGTTTATACAACTAATAATTGGCTATTACTTGGGCTGCTAGAAGACAGCGAGATGTAGCATCTGCTTCCTGCCACCCCACCAAGTTAATGCTTTTGGAGGTGGGCACTTTTAGCTTCCTATAAGGTGGTTCCCTAGGGGCTCATCAGCCTTTCAGGTGAGCATTACATAGGTCTGAGACCTTTGCTGTCAGATGGTGCAGCTTTCCAGAGACAGACTAGCATCCTTCCCCATCCCCTTCAGGCAGGTGGGGGTCTCCTTACTCAAGTGCCTGCACAGACTGAAGGTACTAATGGCTTTGGAGGGTGGGCAGCTTATGTTACAGTGCATTAAGGGGAAATTGTGCCCAAATCAAATTGCCTTGTGAAATCCTATTCTGCTCCTTAAGACAAAACATGTAAATATTTGGGTCGCAGAACAATAAGGTTGGCAAAATAGTCTTGATTGGAGGGGAAGTGCTGCAGCTTTATCTCCTCTCAGAGGCTTATTGAGGTGTCGCTTTACGCTGGCCCCGGGCTCTCATTGCACTGGTAATCTGGTTTGGATTGATTGCTGTGAGGTTTACTCATGAGGACCTGTGCTGGGGCCTCCTGCTTCCCTTGGGGGTCAGAGTCTGAAAGGAGGAAGCCATAATGAGCCAGTTTCATAGCAAACCTTGTCCTCATTGCTGCAGTCCTTGTGTCTTGGGAGGCACTAATGTCTTTGAGCGGTAATCCTAGCCCTAAACAAAGTTAGTCACAGGAAAAGAAACACTCTAAACCATGGAGACCCCTGCCCCTTGCTGAAACTGTCTCTTCAAAGACTTAAGAGGAGGGGGATGGACCATGCAATTTCACAGCATCTGATATTAGTCTGGAATAAGCACAGCTTATAGCCACAGTTTGGTTGATTTATTTTTTTTATGTAAGTGGCCTCAATTCTCATAAATAGAAGTAGTGGGGAAACAAGCTTAGTCTGAGGGCTGTAGGTGGGCTGGCACCCACCGCCACAGCATCTGGGGAGATTTCTTTCGTATTGCCTCAACTCCTAAAGGTGGAGAGTTGGGTAGAGGGGCATCAGTGTGGTGGCTGGTGCTGGACTTGCATAGCGATTGAAGTCTTTTCCCTTCATCACCACTTGCAAATTTTCAGTTCTTGGCATTTCCTGTTTTTTCACCCCTCTGGGGTTGGCCCAGCCACACCTGCAGTTGCCATCTGTGATGCCACACTGGTATCAGCACTGGGGTCTCCAGAGAATCGGTGGCAACATCAGGCCTAAGCAGGATATAGCCTGTGTCCCAATTTGCTTTTGTGCCTGGCAATATGAGCCATGCAGATTTAACCCTGTCCTGTTGAATTTGTGGTCAAGGACCGGTTCCTGTTAGATCTTTTGGCAAGGGCCTTAGACCCCCTGAAGTGACCGTCAGACCACTTCACATTTGAAGGATTTTTCAGCAGACTGGGGATTTGCCATTTGATGGTGCAGATTTGTGGCCCTTGGGGCTGGCACTGAAATCTATTACACAGTGAGGGAACTGTGTTTCCTTGGGCTCCCTGCTGACCAGTGTTACATTGTGTTTTGCAGCAACATCCGGGAGATGAGAGCTGTGCACAAGGATCCCTTCCTGAAAAAGCACAACCTGAAGCTAGGTTTCATGTCAGCTTTTGTAAAAGCTGCAGCTTTTGCTCTTCAGGACCAGCCCGTTGTGAATGCAGGTGAGTGGTTGCCCTTGATGGTGAGTTGCATGTCTCACTAGTGAACGCGGCAGGGTGGGGGAAGAGCGGGTGGCCAGGTCCATGTCAGGACTAATAGCTTGGACAAGCAAGTCAAATGCACAGGGAGAAGGGGGACAGTCCTGCATGCTGCAGCTGCTTATGCTAATGCCACTTGCATGGGTAGATGACAACTTGCCAAGAAGGGTGCTCTTAGAAGAGGTGTTGGTGCCATGTGTATGCAGCTCACACTGGAGAGTGCCTGCTCACTGGTGTAGAGGTAGCCACTGTAGGTGCGATGCAGTTCCTGGGCAGTGTCAGAAATGCTTACTCAAACCCAGAAGAGGAGGACAACCAAGGGGATGTCTAAGGGGGACTGACCTGTCTGGACTGTGTTTCTGTCTATCCAGATCACAGAACTATTGAGGCTGGAAAAGACCTCTGAGATCATCGAGTCCAGCCTATGATGTTTCTCTCACAGGTGCAGCAAGGGCTTATTCTTCTCTGGCATTACATTTAAGTTAGAGATTAGCAAGTTGTTACAATTTTGTGGCTACTTTTGTCCTGTTGAGCCCTTGATCTTGGGTACTGCATATGTAACACAGCTTTCTTCTAGTGATTGATGACACGACCAAAGAGATTGTCTACAGGGACTACGTGGACATCAGTGTCGCTGTAGCAACTCCACGGGTAGGTACCTTGGATGCTTTGACCAGGCTTCCCAGAGCCTTGGGTCTGGGATGGTTGTATACTTTGAGCTAACTTAGCTTTGAAGTCCACTGCAGCAGAAATATACCGATAAGACTGATCCTCTAAATGAAACACCTGATAGATTGTGAACTGCTGAGGTGGCTTTTGGGAGAAGGAGGACCAAGAATATTCTGCCACTGTACCAGGAGATGTAGTAATAAGGTCAACAGTAGATCTCAGTAGTTAATGAGTAGGGCCAAGTTAGGGAAACCGTTTTTTTCATGGACCCATAAGTATATGGCATAGATAGTAGAAGCTTTGCATGTCCTGTCCTTTGACTAACTCTGCTGTGCTCTTCCACCATTTCTGTAAATTACACTGCTGCTTCAAAGAGATGTTCCTGTACAGGCAGAGTATGGGATGGAGACACAGATGTTGAATTGGTTCTGTTGCGAGGCAGAGGTTTGTCCAGGACTGAAGTTCTGTCACTGCTCCCGAAGTCTAGGAGAGGTCCAGCGTAAAGGAACTCCACCCTTCTCACAGAGAGCGAGGTGGCAGCTGAACTCTGCACAGTGCCTCAACTCCTTTTATGGACGTGGAGCTGGATCCAGACAGACCTGGCTGATTTTATGAAGCAGGCTTACAAAAGCAAAGATTATATCTCATTTACAGTGTCGACCTTGGTGCATGTCCTGCCAGGTTTCCCGGCAGGCTGCCAGGGTGCGAGGCAGCTCTGCCAACCACCTGCTGTGCGCTGAGAAGGCAGCAGGAGCTCTTCTGGGCTGAGGCCAAGCTCCTGCCTCGTAGCAGTTATCTGTGTGTCGCTGTGGTGAATTTGCTGATTGTGCACTTTGCTTCTCCCTAGGGTCTTGTGGTCCCTGTCGTTCGGAATGTAGAAAACATGAACTTTGCTGACATAGAGCGTGCTATCTATGAACTGGGGGAGAAGGTAAGTTGGGAGGTTTTCCTGAAAAGGGTTGCAAGGAATGGGAAGAACTGGGGGTGCTGGATAGGCATTAATTGATTCAGTCCCTCTGAGTGTGTTGGAGGTCAGAGATGACAACAGAGTTGTGCTGTTAGGAGTGATCTAGCTGTGCCCGTACCTTACAGAACAGGCCTATCTACTTGTTGCCCTTCCAGAAGGCTGCAGACCATGCATTAGTGACATGGTACATCTTCACCTTTGTCTTTAGAGGCCAAGGGTGGACTGCCCTGGGGTAGAAGTCCCTGTGTCTGTCTCCTGCAAAAGCAGCAGTTGGAAGCAAAGGCAAGAGAATCCTTCCCCAAAGCCAGTAAATGTTCAGATATCAAGACAGGATGCAGTTTCAAGTAATTTTTTGCTGGTTTTCAGCTGAACAGGCCAATGTGTGAAGCTCTTGCCATTAGCATTTATTCCTGCAGAGAGTGAACATCCCAACTCCTGTCTTTGCCTTCTGTGATCTGTGTAGCTTTCTAAGACCTTATTTTTTCTTGTAGGCACGGAAGAATGAACTGGCTATTGAAGACATGGATGGTGGCACCTTCACAATCAGCAACGGAGGAGTTTTTGGGTCACTTTTTGGGACACCTATCATTAACCCACCCCAGTCTGCCATCTTAGGCATGCATGCCATCTTCGACAGGCCTGTGGCTGTGGGAGGCAAGGTAGGTGGAGCTGTGCAGAAGGTTTCAGTAAACAGAGGGGAGGGCTCAGTGGGATCAGGAGCATAGCTCACATGCTTTTTCTGGGGGTTGATGTCAACTTTGAAAAGGCTTTACTGTAAAAGAGGAGCAGAAATGCTGTAGGGCAGCTTTGCTGGCACTGGTACTTGCCTGAGGTGTGGAGGGAGCCTTGTCCTACCTGTGAGGGGGAGAACTAGATAATCTGCTTAAGTGTGGGGAGCAGCCTCTGTGATAGGGAACAGCTTCAGAAAGGGACCTAGTCTCGTGTGGTGTGAACCTAGCCTGGGTAGTGATCAGTGCCTGGGTGCATGAGAGGGTTGGTAATCCTACCAGGCAGGACACATCCAGGAGGGCCCGGGCCCTGCATTCAGGATAGAAAACAGCCAGGTCTTCCCCAGATTCACAGGAGCGCATCGGTAGGGCTGAGCTCACTAATGCCTGTCTTATTCCTCCCCATCAGATCGAGGTGCGGCCCATGATGTATGTGGCGCTGACGTACGATCACCGGCTGATCGATGGCAGAGAGGCAGTGACTTTCCTGCGCAAGATCAAGGCAGCGGTGGAGGATCCCCGCGTGCTGCTGCTTGACCTCTAGAGCAGCCTCACCCCCACACTACCCACCCAGGGCAGGGCCACAGCACCAGCAGGGGCAATGCAGGGCATTCAGGAACTGGCAGGGGTCATTCCAGTCTCCCTCCCTCCGCTGTGATCAGAGCTGTCCCAGAGGGAATTGTGGGGATAGCTCCTACCTCCTTTCCTATTCTGTTTAACAAAGGTTCAGTTTCTCACAAAGATGGCTATGCAGTGGGCCAACCGCTGAACAGCACTGCCTTTCCAGAGCTGTCTGTGTGGCACCCTCTCCCTCACAGCACCAAACTCTCACCTCTAGCTTGTCCTATAGCACTGGAAACTGCTTGCTGCTGCTGTGCTAGGGTACCCTTCCCTGCCACTCCAAGGCAGGTTCAGCTTTATTTTCTAGCACTGGGGTTCCTGGGACGGAGAGGAGAGGAAAGGCTACTGTTCTGTCCCTGTTTTGCTTGAAATTATTTCATGCTCATCTGCCTTGCAAGGGCAGTCTGGGGAACCCCAGGCCACTTGCAGGAGAGGTTTTGATCAGAGCAGGGCTTGAGGTAGGTGTCATGCCTCTGGCAGTGCCCTAGTCACACACTCCCTCCACAGACAGGAATGCAGTGGTTTCCGCCTTCCCTTGGAGATCAATCGTCTTTCCAGCCTGGTCACTGTGGCATGAATGTTCATGTCTGTGTGGGCACAGCGCGTGACCTCTGTGGAGGTAGCACTGCTCCTGGGGGGACAACCCTTTCACCATTACATGCCCCACAAGGTGGTAAGAACCAGCCCCCAGCAGCTGTCCTTGAATCACAGCTCACTGACAGTGGATCCGACTGCTGGCTTCCTGCGTGTGAGGACTTGGCCTGCTACCAGCGGAGAGACGGCTGGGGAGGGCCAGGTCTTTAACTGTAATGTATATCCCAGCCCAAGGCTGCTGGGTTTGGGGGGGAGGGGGGCAGTCCTTAATCTGATAGCGCACATATGTATCGGGGAGTGAGGGGGTTGCTAGTGCCTGCAGAGTCTATTACTCTTACCCTCTACACAGAACTTGTAACTAAAATATTTAACACAGCGGATTTTAAATGAAATAAAACTGGGCAATGACTGCAAGGTGGGGTGTGTTTGAGGGGGTGAGCAGCAGCTCCTGGGCAAGGACTCTGGCACCAGCAGCAACCTGAGTGTAGTGTAAGAAGTGTTACCTGGTGGTGAGAGAAAAGGGGAAATGGGAGCTGGGCCCCTCCCTGGTGGTACTAAATTGAGGCTTCTCTGTCTGTGACCTCTCTGGTCCTCAAATCCTCTTTGGCACACGGTTCTTCCCAGCAAAGAGGAAAACGTGCTTTTCTTGGTCTAGCAGCAGAACTGTTACAGACAGCGAGGAAATGCCAATGTTGCTACATGTTGTGGTGGCCAAGAGGGGGACCCGGG
Organism: Ceryle rudis; assembly: GCA_033439905.1. NCBI lineage: Eukaryota > Metazoa > Chordata > Aves > Coraciiformes > Cerylidae > Ceryle > Ceryle rudis. The sequence goes on along the minus strand of JAAGNO010002631.1, from coordinate 9,919 downwards.
ACAGGCTGTTGGTTTTTCCCTGTTCAGCAGGGCGAGCTGTAAATGATGCAAGTAGGGGAAAGGGCCATTGAGGGTTGCAGAGGGAGAAAGGAGGCAAGATCAAAGAACTGTAAAGCAAAAGCTGTGGTGCTGAGAGTGTTTCCCCAAGGAGCTGTCCTTGTTGGAACAATATGAAATCATTCCTGGATCATGGCAGGGTTTTTCCAGCTCTGATTGCAACTTCAAAGAATGATTTTGCCCTTCCCGGCGATGAGTGAAAAAGGCAGCCCCTTTTAACAGAAAATGATTGTACTCATAGCTGGCATCCTGAGGAAAGGGAGAGCAGTTCCTAGTACTGGTTCCTAGGGCTTCCTTGCAACTATGGACAAACTGGTGTGTGGAGTCAGCTTTCCTCTGACTGGCCCTGGTTGAGGCAGAAGGTTAGGAGGAGAGGAAAAACCCCTTCCCTGTGCTGTAAAGGAATGGCAAAGAGTTTTCCTGCTCTTGCACAAGTAATTCAAGTGAAAGAGGAGGGTCTGATTTAAAAAATACTGCTGGCACCCAGCCCTCCATGCTGGTTTAGGATACAGAGGGTCCACCTTGACTTGTACATGAGCCTGGGGAAGGGCAATGCCTATGTTCTGTCTGGAGCTGCAATAAATGAGGCCTTTGAACTACCCAGGGAGTGAATGTACAGTCAAGCTCTGACAATGACAGAGCCTAGCAAACGGCTGTACTTAATCTGCCTTCTGGGGGCTTCCTGTAGGAGGGTCGTGCAGCTGCCATGTTTGAAACTGCCTTTTTTTTCTTTTTGACCCTTCTGGGTGTCACCCAGAGCACTGTGTTGCAAGAAGTCATGCGGTGACTTTGGCCACAGGGTCAGTCCTGTGGCCCCCTGAATCACAGGACTAGGAGGCTGGTAGCTAAGGGTAGAAGCCTGCTGTGGCATTAGTGATCATCTCTCTGCTTAGTCCTCTTGCTGCTGCAGTCTTTGAGGTGTCGCCTGCCATTGCCAGAGTGGGAGATGAGTTTCTCCCGGGCTCTGCTTCCCTCTGGTGGACAAGCACTCCTGCTGCGGCCTGAGAGCCAGGCTGAGCCAGCAAGGAGCAAGGTGTTGCTGGTGGTGGCAAGCTGGAGCTGGAACCAGAGATCCACGGAGTTTCACTGGTACCAGTAATTCCTTACTATCAGGGATGAGTGAGCAGTGGGTGGGAGCTCTGAGAGAGGGGGGGCCAAAACTACACCACTGTCATTGCTAGCTCAGCCTTCAGCCTATGGCCTTGACTTGCACAAATGACCTCATCAGCCTGTGGGCTGGTAGCAGACACCTTCTCCCCCTCCTCCCCTTCTTTTTCCTTCCTCCTGGTTTGTGTTTACTCTTATCCTCTGTCCATCTGTGCTGGCGCTCAGAGTGTATCCCTTAAACCCTCACTGTTTGGTGTACCCGGGCTGCCTGTGCTCAAAGCACAGCACCAAAGGCTTCAGGGCTCCTGTCCTGCCAGCAGAAGCACCCGGGCACAGGAGGCTGCAGCCAGAACAGGTAACAATTGTCCCAGCTGAGCTGCAACTGCATGGCCATGCTGACCCCAGAGGCCCTGAGGCAGGCAGGGGCACAAGGGGAGAGGGCCAGGCACTCGGTACCACCTGGGTTTTGGCTGTGGGGTGCTGACAGCCAATGGATGATACCAACCCAGGCAAGTTTGAGAAACAGATTTAGGGCTCTCCCTCACTCAGCACACTTAGCCTGGGCCTGGCTGGTCCAGCTCAGACACAAAAGGATGCTTTGGCAAGCAATAATGAGTGGTTTATTTTCTTTAGCAGGCCCAGGGGGAGAAATGGGGATGGCTCCCACCCATCTAGTTCCCTTCCCCAGCAGGCATTACTTACACATACATGCAGTCAGGGACGGGCACAGCCCCAGGGCTTGGGCACCAGCCAGTGGGGCTCCAAGGAGATGCACTTGGAAGCCACAAAAAAATAACTGGGGGAAGTGGTGGTGTCGTTGTGATAGCAGCAGAGATAAAAACCATAGGGAGGGAGTTCCAGGGTACAGTGCTAAACTGAGCAAGGGATGCCCCAGCAGAGGAATATGGCTTCTCCCTGGGAGTGGACACCTGGTCTCTCTTTCCCACCAGAGAGGACCTAAAGGAGAAGACACATTTGCCCAGACTGCTGCCTCCTCTCTTGGAATAGCCAGTAAACACAAGCAGAGACAGAAGAACGTGTAAGGCTACAAAACCTCATGTGCACTCCACTCCAGGGCAACCCTTGCAGGCAAACCTCCCCCAGCAGGCGGAGCTGCCAGTGACACCTGGGGTCACAAGTGCCAAAGACAGTGGCTCTTCCCCCCAGCTCCCTGGGGGAAGGACAGCCTGCCTAGCCCACCAGCTTGTTCCATGAAATGTTGCTGAAGAAGGAGTGGGACTTGAGCTTCACCATGCCACCTCCTCCAGAGCCCAAGCGTCGCTTTGGGTTGTACTGCAGGAGCTGAAGAGAAAGGGGACAGGACAACACGAGGGGGAGATGAGGATGCTGGAAAAGCTACACAGACTGGACCCTATCTTTCTCCAGCCTCTAGCCCTGTCCTCCCTCCCACCCATGAGCCCCTCACCTCAGTGAGCAGTGAGGTAGCAGCCAGGCTGAGCCCCTCAGGCAGATGCAGCTGGGTGTGAGGTTGAATCCCTGAAGGGTGGTTTTGGGACAGTGGCTGTAGAAGACGGAGAGAGAGGGTGAGCAGAGGTGCTGAGGAGGGGAGGCACACCCTTCTCAGCCTTCACTGACAGCCCTCCATGGCAGTATTTAAAACAGGGGGCTCTCAAAGCCCAGAGGCTATGCACAGGCACTCGGCACCACACACCTAAAGCAGCCTGGTACAGCACTGAGCTGCCAGCCCAGCAAGGCACGGGCACAGCAGGGAGCCCTTGCACGTCAGCTCCTCTTCCCCCCCACTCTGCACAGCATTTCTGCCTCTTACCACGCCTGTCAGCAACTCGTACAAGAGAGAGCCAAAGCTCCAGCAGTCAGCTGCTTCAGTGGGCTCTGTGATCCCCCCTACTTCTGCAGAAAGAGCCAGAGAGGTGTTAGAGCTGGAGGCAGAGAGCACCAGTGGCTGCACCATGCTGGCTACATCTCACTGCCTGAAGAAGCCCCCTCTCCCCTGGCCAGTGGCAGAGGGCAGAGAACACATCGCGTACCTGGGGCACTGTATAGCTCTTCCTGTGCCTGGCTGCAGTACTGGGGCTCCACCTCTGTCCACTGGCCAAAGAAGGTGAGACGAACGTGACCTGTAAAGCAGCACCAGAGCCAAAAGCAGAGAGGTTAGGACAAAGCTAGGAACTAGCCAAGCCATACACCTGAAACAGGCAGAGCACTGGGCCACAGCCGTGCCCTGAACAGTGAGGCACTGCACATCCTCCAGCCTCCCAGTGCTTGCCTGAGATGCCCAGCAGTCGCAGCTGGCAAGGCTGGTTAGGTGGACTGCAAACTCACTGACCTCAGTACAGGCTTTGAGGAAAGATCCAGTTTTTTTTTAAAGGAGGGAACCTTGCAACAGTCTCCGCATTTTTCTTTTCCTAAGCAATTTGTACCCATCTGTTTTGCCACAGATGTTGCCAGCTGAGCAGGGACTTTCACTCAGCTTGCACTGACAGCGGTACCCGTGGTTCAAAGGGATGGGACATCTCCAGAATACCCCAGTGGGCAGTAACTACAAGCAGGGGAAAACTGCAGTCCCACTAACCTCAGGCTCAGTTCAGCTGGTCTCGGCTTCCCTGTGCTGGGATTTCCCAGACAGCCAGCCCCAATGTGGGAGGAAGAGTGATACATTCCTGTGGCTACAGCCCCGAGCCTCCCACTACAGAGCCCTCCCTTGTAATAACCACTTGGAAATCCCAACTGAGACCATACCAGGCTCAGAAACATCCAAACCTCTCCAGACTGCCACCCTCCCCCAAAGCAAACTTAAGAAAGTCCATCTCTCCTGGAAATGGGGCAAATAGCCCAGTCAAGAGGCCAACCTCCTCCTTCTCCAGGTAGCAGCCTGGGGCACTACCTACCAGCTGCATCAAGCAGCAGGTTCCTGGGGTTGAGATCCCGGCACAATACACCCTGTTGGTGAAGTCCCTCTAAGGCCAGGAGGATTTCTGCTGCCCACAGTTGCACCTGCTCCTCCTTCACAGCCCATGCTCTCTGGCCATGCCCACGGGAAGCCAAAGCCCTGCACTGTTCCAATAGTGGCTGCTTGCTGAGCCGGCTACAGGTCAGGCTTGCTCCCTGAGAGGGCTCCCTCATGGCTGGGTGAGGCCCGCAGGACTTGCCAGAGCTGGACAGAGCAACTCCTGCATGAAGCTGCCTCTGACCTGGGGACAGGAGGTGCCAAGCCCAGGGGACCTCAGACACTTGCTGAGGTGGTGGCTCCCCTGCCCCTGGCTGGCCCCCTGTCACAGTCTTCCGTACATGGGCAGGCATCTGGGGAAGTCTGAGATCTTGTTGGGAGGCTGCTTGCTCTGACACACAGCCCATGCCACCAGTTAGAACATCCCAAGGGTAGATGACCAGCTCCTGGCTGGTAAGGCAGACAGGGCCTTTGGCTGCTACTGCTGGTACATGGTCCGTGATGCCAGACACAGCCTGTGGCACACTTGGATCCTGCTCTCTAGGTACAGCCCTCGAGCCAGCAGCGGGAGACATGCAGAGCTGGCAGTGGTTCCCTGAGCCAGGGTCCATGGGGTTGGGGGACTGCTCCTGAGGGCGTGAGGCATCAGTGTTTCCCAATACTTGGTGGGTCGCAGAGCCTGGGTGGCCACTGCATGTCCGAACAGAGAAGATGGAGACTTGGCTGTTGTCCTGGGAGCTTCCCACACCATCTTCTCTGCCATAGTCCCTCGGGGCTTGAACAGTACTTGAATTGGCAGAGCCCTGCTGGACACGGTACTTGGAGCGGAGGTGAGACCACAGTGTCTCCCCTAGAAAGTAGACAGGAGAACAAGTGATAGGGCAGAAGGCATCCCTGGTTCCAAAGGCTGAGCCCCACCTCCTTTAGCAGCTCTGCTCCCCATTCTGCACAGTCTCCTTGATCCCAGCTCTTCCACTTCAATGTCACGGGCCAGCCACATCTTCAGACATGCCCCTGATCCCACTGTCATCCCAACTTTCCTCTGAAAGCCTTTCCTCCCCATGTAGCAGAGAAGCCAGAGAGGTCCCACAGCACAGCATAGAGCCTGTGGGTCAGCAACAAGCTAGAGCAGTAAGACCTGGAGCCCACAGCACCCTGCCAGGGCTTTCCAGTCTCACTATATCCAGTTGCTGGCTGCTTTCTGCAAATTAATCCTACAGCAACACACAAGGAGTTAAGGTTGTTCTCCAACACACATCAGCCTTCATCTGTTATTGCTGGACTCCAGCTGCTGCACCCTACACATCCATTCACTCAGCAGAGAGCAAAGAAGCTCCTCTGGTCAAGCCTCCACCTTGTCACACTTCACTTCTTCACCTGGATCTGGAACAAGCCTCAAGTCTGCCTTGTTGTTCTACCCAAATCCCCATGTGCTCCCTGTCCTTTATGCCCTGATTCTCCATATCCTCTCTTTGGTCTGATCTCAAAATACACTGTGACCACTTGTTTTGTAATCAAAAAATGTTTTATAAAGTTTTTATCAGAAGACTGTCTTGTTCTACAACATCCAGGTGAACTAATTCACTTGGTTCTCCTTCTCCATTTCCTTCCTGTCATGGTCAAACAATGCCAGTAAAATGAAGAGGTTTTTCTGTTCAAGATGTTGGACCACATCAACCTCCTTACCTCAAGGCATGACCATTCCTGGTCCCTAAGGCTAGTTTCCATATAACACACACACACCCCCAACCTCTTTTTCCTTGAAGGTCTCCAAAGGCCTGCTTCCAGGTTACCTCCCAAGTCAGCTCTTACCAAACCTGCAGAATCCCCAGTACAGCTGATCATCTCCTTCCACAAAGTCTCCAAATGATGGTACCCACCACCCTTCTATGAAGAAGACAGCTTGTGCTGTCACTATAAAAAACAGCCCCAAAGCAGCAGAAGAAACATATTTGAGATTTTGAAGAAAGGGAGGTTGGGGATAAGAGCAAGACTCCATGGAAGGGAGGCAATGCTGTCCCCGCTCACCCTGCACATGCTCCAGGTGGAGGAAGATGGAGTCCTCACTCACGTAGTAGCACAACAGCTTGACCATGAAGGGGACCCCGTGAGGGATGATGGTCTGTCGCTCACGAGTCTCAACATGGGATTTGGGGAGGCTCTGAAGAGGTACAGGGAGATGGGTGTTACAGCATGGTAGGGACTTGGACTCCCTGCAATCTAGCAGGGACAAGGCCACCCAGAAAGGTAGTGTGCCATCTCCCAAGCCCCATGGCTGCTCCCCTGCATCCAGACAGCAATTGAGCTCTCTGTTTGTGGAAACCTGTAGCTCAAACTGAGGTCTGTCAGTCCTGACACACAGCTGTGGAAAGGCCAAGCTCTGCAAAACACTGCCGAGGCAGAGCACTCCCCCCACCTACACTGTGGGACCCAGAAGACACTATCAATCCAGAGCAATGGCCTTCCCCCACAACTGCCCTTACTCCCTCCAGATGGGAACCTGCCATCCCAGACCTCTCATATCCCCTCTGGAACTGATGCTTCTCCCTGTCATGCCAGGGCCTCCTTATCCAATTATTGAAGTCCTTTATTTATAGTTTCAAGGGCACTGGAAAATGCCCTAGGACTTGTACTGAGCACACCTCACCCATGACCTGGTTCAGGGGTTGACCTAAATTAACATGGGCATAAGGCTTGCCCTGCAGCATTACAAGGCAGAGAAACAGATGACCAAGGAGAACCACCTCCCTTCTAATCACAGAAGATGGCTGAGACGGACAAAAGAAGCTTCATGAATAATGAACTTTCTCCACAGCTCCGAGATGCTATTTTTTTGTCCTCTCACCTGGCCCAGCCATCTGCTTGGATAAGGAGGCTCTGGCATGAGAAAAAGAAGCAGGCAGATGAAACTGAAAACACCCACCTTAAGTATGAAGGTCCCACCAATGGCTGGATCCTGGACGATCTGCACCTGAGAGCAGTACATACAGCACTGGTCAAAAGCAGTGGCTGCTCTCACCCCAACACATAGCCCACAGGAATGACCCAAGGGACTCAACTCTGGAACTGAAAAGAACTTCAACACAACTAAAGAAATTTGGTGGTTCTCAAAACCCCTTCTCTTGAAAGCCAAACCACAGGTTGTTAGCAATGAGATAGCCATGCAGCATGGGAGTAGAAAGTTAATTAAACAAAGAGGTGCCTCCCACACCATTTTTGCTGCCTTCACACAGCAGGATTTCACACTGCTCCTTCTGGGCTCTACGGGGTGCACTGGGCTGCTCACCTGGGCCTCAGCAGGACAGAAGAACCACATCATCCTGACAAACTGAGATGGTGAACAGCAGAGAAGAGCAATGAGCCAGTGCATGTACCGAAACAGAAAGCCTGGTATCTTTGCTCCAAGATCATATAACTACTAATTAGCCATCCAGATAGCTTGTCTTCTGCTGAAGTCTAGATTACCCATAAAAGTCCATCACTGTGGGTACCTAGACATCAAGCACGATTCCATGCATGGGAAAGAAGTGAATGCGTCAACCTCCTTGTAAATATCTTGGGAACTCTGGTAAGCAAAAGTAATGGGGACAGATTTCCCAACTAACTCCTAAAGGGTCTTGCATCTTCACCTGTCAATCCCCCTTGGTGGGAATGGTGTGGATAGATACCTTCACATTCCTTAGTGGGTGTGCTGAGGACCAGCACTCCCATCCCAGCTGCCAGAACCCTCCAGCTTTACACTCCCTTTGGTCCAGTCCCAGCCTCACCTTGCCAGTTCCAGGTCGAGTCATTACCTTATCGATCACTCCCACAACCTTGCACCGCCTCAGGTTCTCCACTGCCGAGCTCAGAGTCCTGATCGGCCGGAAGCGCAGGCTGCTGTAACCCTGCAAGGTGTTAAGACAAGAGGCTGAGGGACCTAGAGATGCTACTGTCCCTGAGAGCAGGTCCCTGCATTTTCCAGAGGAGGCAGCAATATTGCCGGACTGGTGAACATCCAGAGACAACAGTCCAATAGCCATGGTTGATTCCTAACAGAGAATCGTAGAATGATAGATGTGTTGGGTTGGAAGGGACCTCTAGAGGTCATCTAGTCCAAGCCCCCTGTAGTGAGCAGGGACATCCTCAACTAGATCAGGTTGCTCAGGACCCCATCAAGCCTGACCCTGAATGTCTCCAGGGATGGGGCCTCCACCACTTATCTCCCTGGGCAACCTGTTCCAGCATTCCTAATGTCCAATCTACATCTACCCTTCTCTAGTTTAAAACCGTTGGCCCTTGTCCTGTTGCTACATTAGCTGGACCATTTTCTTGGCCAGCTCCTTGATTTATGAAGTTTTCAGTGGAAGCTTGCACCTGCAAGCAGAGGTAAAATCACTCAAAAACTTGGACCTGGACTGTTTCAACATTAGGGGGATCTGTATGGAAGGTAGTTGCCTTGATCTGCTTATTCTTCTCACCAGGCCTCAAGCCTGGCCTGCCTCACCCCTGTCTCCCTTTATCAACCACAATTCATCAAGCAGACATCCTCTCTGTTTTCCATACAGATGGGAACAACGACAGGAATGACAACATTTTTAACATCTGACAGGATATTTCCCCCAAGTGGCTTCAGTCCCACCAAAGTTGGCCATTTTCATTATGGTGGCAACAAGCCAAACATACACATCTTGGGAGGGCGGGAGGGTGCTGGGAGCACTCCAGGCAAGCTGGGCCCACCTCAGCACTTTGATCCATGCAGAATGAAAGGCTGCCAGCTCCCTCCCAACCACTGGCAAGCTGGGATACTGCAGCTGATGTCTGCCATATTCTCTACACCACCTTACTGTGGCGACTGGCAGAGGCAATAGAGGAGGCTCAGTGAAGCTGCTTTATGTATGTCAACCCCAGGATTCCAAGTGCCACGGATCCACTGCCATCCCACCCCACACCAGCCCCTCACCGTGGTGGTGGGGTTGCCATCCCCCGCAGCCCGTTGGAGGTGGCAGTTGAAAATTTCCTCCGCACGCCTCAGGTACTGTGTGATCTTCCGCTTCACAGCCTCCCGACGCTCCTTGTTGGGGTCAACTGCGGTCGGTGCAGAGGGTGGGCATGAGGGTCCTGTCCTGCTCCCCACACCATGCTCCCCAGAGGGATGTCCCAGCCCCCTCACTGCTCTCCCCAGAGGGATATCCTGGTCCCCTCACCCTGGGAGACCGGCAGGGATGCGTTGGCCCCCTGGCTGCAGTCCCCGGAGGGATGCCCCAGTTCCCTTGCCGTATCCCCCCGAGGAATGTCCCGGGCCCCTTGCCATTCCTCCTGGAGGGATGCGTCGTGTCCCCCCTCCGTGTCCCCTCCCGCTGCTCTCCCCAGGGGGTTGCCCCCGTCCCCTGGTCTCGCTCCCCAGAGAGACGCCCGAGCGCCCCGCCCTCCGGGGAGGCCCCACGCACCCTGCACGCCGCGGAGCAGCACGTCCACGCCGTTCTGGTAGTGGTTGAAGGCCTCCTCGTAGTCCTCGCTGACGTCCCGCTCCAGCGCCAGCCGCAGCTGCCGCGCCGCCTCCACCAGGTAGTCCCGCCGCCCGCCGCCCTCGGGGCCCGCCGGGGAGACTCGGCTCCGCAGCTGCCCCAGGTAGACGCGGGCCTGCGCCAGCGCCCGGGAGCAGGGCTCGGCCTCCGGACGGCTCATGGCCCCGCACCGCCGTCCTCCGCCGCCGGGAGGCACGGAGCGGGGACGCGCAGGTAAAGCGCGCCGCACGCCGCAGACCTTCCGCCGGCCGGTGAGCGGCGTAGGCCACGCCCGTCCCGTGCCCGTGCCCGTGCTCCGGCCCCGCTCCCCGCTGACCCC